>JAFIRS010001128.1:0-177500 GCA_018342105.1 Gonioctena quinquepunctata
AAATTTATATACAATGGGTTTATACGATTTGTTGATTAATGGTTTTGTGTATTGTTTCGAATATTGATTTTAATTATATCTTTTAAATTTACAACCATATTATTATTTCATCTGTTTTGATAGCTTGAGGTATGACTGAGTACATAGATTAAACGAACCTCGATCATATATTTGAAGGAATTACTTGGATTTGACCGCTCTCTAAGTACATTCTTTGTGTCAATGTTTAGTTGCACAAACTTCAGTATAGAACCTCTAACGACTTTTTGTAAGACACGCTTTTGTACTGTCAATTGTGTGAAAAAGATTCAGTATTGAGTAGAGTGCATACAAATAATACCAGTATAGTTAGACATTAATTGATGGTATTGGTAAAATCTTTCTATTGGATTTTCTAGAGTGTTTCTTTAATAAAAGTTACTGTGAGGTTCGACAAACACTTGGGTTTTCGGAGTGGTGTGTAAATTCATAACACTCTGTATATACTCAGGTTTTAACAATAACTGGTCAGTGGTGGGGTCTTTAGAGTCTCCCCATATATCATGTTATAACACCTTAGCTCGTAATATTAGAATTCTTGGATATACCGCTTGGTAATTTTTGAAGGTTGAATATAGATATTTCGGCTATTTTGACAAATCATTCATAGTACATATTGTGGCTAACGTAACATCTATTCCGAATATTGGGAACTGATTTTTTTTTATTGGAAATCAGTTCTACGCTTTTGCATTTTTTAGGTACCAAGTAATTGCTTCACACGACCACCGGTTTGTTCCAAGGAATCCAATTGAAGTGAAGGGCGAATTCGATTGTTCTGGGACAGTTTGGAGTGACTAATAGGACGGCTCTCTGGTAAGCAATTTTCTTTATTTCATAACTATATGTTTATGAGAGTAATTTTCTTTTCTCTTGAGGAAGAATTGCTTATGGAGAGAGTTGAACCTCTGGCCTAACGGTCTCAGAACACTCGATTCGATTCAATATATGCCTCCAGCGTAAAGTTGATTTCCGTTAAATAAATTTCTTATATCTATTACTCCATTCAATTCCCAGTGTAGCTTGTTTGATTTTTGATCGTTGCAGAGTCAATTCACTTCAGTTACTACCTTGTCGCCAAGAGCAGGGAGATTCATTCTAATTTTTGAGAATTACCTGTTTATCGATTTGAAAAGGGAATTGCCGCCCTATTTCAAAATTATCTTTATCTAAGAGAGTTGTGCCCACTGAAAGACGTGAGGTCTCCCTCTTCAGTTATCTTTAAAAATTCTTCAATTAAAAGAATTATTTAACATTATCTTTTTCTAAGAGAGTTGTGCCTACTGAAAGACGTGTGGTCTCCCTCTTCGGTTTATCTCTGGAAATTCTTCGAAAAAAGAATTATTTCACTTTATCTTTATCTAAGAGAGTCGTGCTCACTGAAAGACGTGTGTCTCTCTCTTCTTATCTTGGCGGAAGAGTATACTTTTACTCTGACTATTATCTTGGTTCAGAAACCCTATATTTTTTGTAGCTTACTAGAGTATTTTGGTTATAACGCTATATTTTACTTTGGCACTTGCTTTAAAATAGTATATTTTTGCACTGGCAATTTTATAGTGTTTTGTTTTAAAATACTATATTTTTCCTCTGGTAAAATTTCAAGGAAATTTTTATATTTCTTTTGGAATACCTTTCCTCATAAAAATTTTTTACCCTTCGGGTACATAGAATCTCCTTATCAAAACTTACTTGTTTCAAAACTTAACTGAATTTGAACATAACGTTTTGGGTGAGGTTTGTTTTGTTTCGTTTTAAATTTTGTTCATTTTTAATATTTTTTTAAATTATTAAAATTAACTTGTAAATTTAACTCCAGAATAGCAGATTGGATTGCTATTTATTATCTTTGTTCTTTCACTGTAACTTTCCAGTCTTTTATATAGACTGAGATTTTTATTGTATGCTATCAATTGCAGCTATCTTTTGACTCTCGATTAAAATTTGAAACATGAAACTTGAGGTTCAAAGGATATCCTTCGTTCTCCCCTTTTTGTACATATTTTGATTCCTATCATCTTCTTCGCATGATATATACCACGGAGGGAACCCATTTACGGAGACAGAAGGACTAGTAACCTGGGAGGTCTTACAGCACATCCATATCAGCACTGGTCCGTGAAGATCAACTAAATTCACGCCGATAAGGGGGTCTAAAACCAACTATAGAACCACCCACGACCATCTTCATCGTAACCGCTGAAACCAAGTTCCTCCTAGATTCGCTAAGACCAGCTTCAAGAAACTAGCCTTCATCTCTCACTCAAGAACTCCGAAGGTATATCCGTGGCACCAACAACTGGAGGAATCATAGTTGTAAATGTTCGGGTTTTGATCAGAGTCGAGAATACTGGTTTTTATTGTAATTTCTCAATTTTTGTTCACAGAAATCAATACTCTTATAGTATAATTGTCAACCTGTTTTTTTTTTGTCCAATCATTTTAATTCCATCTGGAATAAATTTGTTAAGTTGATTTATTGTATATTTATTTGCCTTCCCATACAAGCTAGGTAACATTTATTTAATTTTGTTTATCTTTGACTTTTGTCTTTAGCAAGTCTGGCGCCCAACTCTTGAACTAGTCAAGTTAATTAATGTATAATTATTTTAGTGGCCAAATTTGATTAACTAGGAAAAGTCATTAATTGAACCTTACTCACGGCCTAACCGTATCCATCTGAGCAGCCTATCGGCAAAGTGATTCCACCTTCTTAAATTTGAATCATATAATTTAAAATCTGGGGTTCAGAAGTAAGGGGTGCAATTTGGACTGTTGTCTTCCCCTTTATATATAATCTCAAATTGTTTTCAATACGCCGTTAAAGTCATAAATTCAATGTATGTGTCTGAGAAAACCCCGACTTGCCTTTGATTTGACACGCCGCCATGATATGTTACAGTGATAGGTCATTACTTTTTATAGTTAACGTAACCCCTAAGTTCCTTCTCGATATCACCGCGGCTGTTAGCGTTTCAAAAAGACCGCCGATGACATATGAATGTGACCTTATTATTTTACGAGCTGTTCCATTCTTTCACTTATATTGCTGGCTTATTTAATGGCAGACAACAATAAAACAATTGCTGCCTTTGTGATGCCGCATTCTCCAGTTATTGGTATTACAACTGAATATATTAACATACTTGATTTATCATCATCATCACACCACATCCCATATTGTTATGACAGTAAATTTTAAACACAATATTATTGAAAGTAAAATGCTCGAATTCGCTGTAAATCACGACTGTTTATATAGTTTTCCCAATATCAATTGCAGAAGCATAAAAAAGTCTTGCGGCAAAATCCTGTGAGCAGCAGTGGCGGAGATAACTAATTTTATTTAGATATTTTAAGATTTCAAAAATACTTCATAAATAATGAAAAATGAAAAAAAATTAAAGACAAGCTTTTATTTATACAAATACATTGAGAAAGAAAAATAATTTCTTTCATTGTTTGATGTAGGTTACTAGAATATCCCAAAACGTATTTCGATCGGCACACACCAAGATCACAGACGCTACTGGTTTTTAATCTTTCAGAGCTATTAAAACACAAATATAACGCGTGATTTATGACCTTCCATCGTATAGACACGCCTACAAGCATCGATATCCGACGATTGGCACAGACGAATCGGTTGTAGAACAGCGACAGTCGTCACTCAGGTCCACGTTGACTATCGGCTCTTTTGATCTACGGTTCGCCGACGAAACCTGTTTACGAGTAGTACAGATTATTTCTCGTTCAGTTTCTCCGCATATACGCTCGTGTTAGCGAAGTGAGTTTTTATTTGCTCCCTATAGAAACAGCTTCTGCAATTGATATTGGATGGACTATACAAGCTTTCATTTAACTTGCTTCGTCCGTATGTCATTCGATCATTCTTTCCGGTTCAAAATTTGTAATCCATTTTTGTAGCACTTGCCGACATCCGAATGAGTTGAAATTTGGCGGGTGTTCATAATTCCGGTGACAACGCTTTATTGCATTTTTGTAAGAGGAAGAACAAAATGGTGGCTCCGAAATAGAGGACAAGTTTTGTGATTATGGTACGATTCGATTCAAAATTGGTATGTGGGAGTTTTCGGGGTCGGAGATTATTAATTTTTTTGTCAAAATTTATGAAGTTGAAATAAAGGCTCATGGAATTTTTGTGAGAGAAGAAAAAATGGCGCTTCAAGATGGCGGACGAGATTTAGGTTTATGGTCCGATTCGATTCAAAATTGGTATGTGAGGATTTTCAGGTGAATTTTTCTTCAAAATTCATATGATCAAAATGACGGCTCCAAGATGGCAGATGATCTCTGCGTTTATGGTACGATTCTATTCAAAATTGGTAGGTGGGGGTTTTCGGGGTCGGAGATTATGAATTATTTACAAATTGAAGATGGCGGACGAGTTTAGTAATTGGGGCCCGATTCGATTCAAAATTGGTATGTCGAGGTGTTTGGGGTCGGAGATTATGAATTAAGTCGAAGATTATTGAGTTTTAGTTGTAATTCATAAATTGAAGATTGCAACTCCAAGATGGCAGATGAGTTGATATTTAGATGGTCTCCTCATTGGAGGACTAGATAGCTCAGAACTTACACGAATAAAAGGCCCCATAATAAATATACTTCAACAAAAATGCGTAGATTGAGTACTAAAAAGAATATATAAAAAACCTTTTTTAAAAAAGCTTTTATTTAAATGCACTAAAAAGTAAAAAATAATTAGGATGTGTGACGTAGGATATTGCGTGAGTTATAGATTCGAAAGTTTTCAGTTCGAATAGAAAAGCGACAAGCTTTTGAATCTATAACTAACGGAATAACCTACGTCACACATCCTAAGCAATTATATTTTACTTTTCAGTGCATTCGAATAAAAGCCTGTCTTTTAGAATTTTTTGTATTGATTATTTTTTTTTATATGCTTCCGTAAGCCTAGCTGAAAAATCAAACTTAACTGATATCCACAATAAATTCGAAGAAAAGAATCGGAAGAATATTCAGGACTCGAACAGGTTTTTGGCGAAAAGAAGTATCGGTTTTTCGGAAATATGTACAGGGCATTCATGGAATCAGATGTGGTAGTTACTATTTTTCATTGTGGATTCTTCAATAATTGGAAAAGAGGTTATTTGTAGAAATAAATGTATTTTCTGGAATATGGATACAATTATACACATGTTCTTAAATAATTCATATCAAAACAATGTTTCAAAAAAAAAATATATAATTTTCAAGTTCTGATTTTGTTGGTATGCATCTGCCGGAAAAAATTTAAAATCAAAAGTAATCATGTGTTACCAAAAATGTTGTGGAAGTTGAATTTTTGCCAAGATATGTATAAAAAAGGTAGGTATTTTTTTAAGAACATCTACGGTATCACATGCATTTTCCAGGATGTGAATTAGTTGGACTTCTAGGCCTAGGACAAACACCAATATTCAAATGAAAGAAAAATCTGCAAAACAAAAGTATATTCGAATTACCTTTCTTAGAGTCTAATTCCCATTTATATGCTCCAAATAATCTACTGGCTATTAGCTTGTTATATAAATCGAAAATATGTCTATTTATATTCTTTCATCAATAATAAAAATATTTCTAATTGGAATTTCATACTGACACACTTCATAATCACCAAACTAGGTAATCCAAAAGTATCATCACAAAATAATAATGAAGTTTTGATTTACAACCTCCCCAATAATCTGAAAAAGTTGTCCCAAAAATTTATTCAAAACCCATTTAAAGTAACATTTGCTGAATTGAAATTCGAATGCAATCCATTTAATATATATATATATATATATATATATATATATATATATATATATGAAAGAGTGGAATATCGAGGGTACTGTTAAAAACAAGATGGAAGGAATTTAATGGACATAACCCTCAGAGAAGTGTTAACCGTAGACACGTGTTTCGGGCTCTCGGCCCTCATCAGTACGGTGGAGAAGTGCAAGGATGAACAACATTGGTGTAAACGACAAATCAACGGAGTCAACAAACAGAAGCCAGCCGCTCATTTGTGGTTTCGGTCAGCAGACCCTGCATTCCAAGGCAACAACCAACGTCACCACGGAGGCAGCTATAGCTACCTGCGTGACATCCGAGTCCAGGAATATAAAAGTGTTGTTCATCCTTGCACTTCTCCACCGATGAGGGCCGAGAGCCCGAAACACGTGTCTACGGTTGACACTTCTCTGAGGGTTATGTCCATTAAATTCCTTCCATCTTGTTTTTAACAGTCCCCTCGATATTCCACTCTTTCATATTTATATTCCTGGACTCGGATGTCACGCAGGTAGCTATAGCTGCCTCCGTGGTGACGTTGGTTGTTGCCTTGGAATGCAGGGTCTGCTGACCGAAACCACAAATGAGCGGCTGGCTTCTGTTTGTTGACTCCGTTGATTTGTCGTTTCCACCAAGTGTTGTTCATCCTTGCACTTCTCCATCGTACTGATGAGGGCTGAGAGCCCGAAACACGTGTCTACGGATAACACTTCTCTGAGGGTTATGTCCATTAAATTCCTTCCATCTTATATATATATATATATATATATATATATGTATATATATATATATATATTTTCTTCAATTTCTCGGAATAAAGGTCCGATTCATTCAATTTATATAATTTATCTTAACTACTTTTCGACATGGTATTTGTCATCATCAGGTTAAAACAAAATTATTTCATTTGAATTCTGCGTTCGCATCGTACGAACGTTATTGTAGGAATCCTACAAATATCTTTAGATGGTCTCCTCAATGAAGGACTAAATAGCTCAGAATATACAGGAAAAACGATAATAACGATGCTTTAACAAAAATGCATAGATCAAGGCGTACTTAAGTACTAAAAAGCACGAAATAGAATAAATAATGAAAAACCTTTTTATTCAAGAACATTGTACCCATTTTCCAGAAAATACATTTATTTCTACAAATAACCTCTTTTCCAATTATTGAAGAATCCACAATAAAAAATAGTTACTACAGTCCACTTCTGATTTTATGAATGCCCTGTTCATATTTAAAAAAAATCAATTCTTGTTTTCGCCAAAAACCTGTTTGTGTCTCAAATATTCCTCCGATTCTGTTCTTCGAATCTATTGTGAATATCAGTTGAGTTTGATTTTTTAGCTAGGCTTACGAAAGCATATAAATAAAATAATTTATGAACAAACTTTCAAAATACAGGCTTTCATTCAAATGCACTGAAAACTGAAAAATAATTGCTTTGGATATGTGGCGTAGGTTATTCCCTGAGTTATATATATTCAAAAGCTTGTCGCTATGTCACACATCCAAAGCAATGATTTTTTACTTCTTAGTGCATTTGAATGAAAGCTTGTCTGTTTTTTTAATAATCATTTTATTATACTTTGAGACTTCTAGTGTGAGTAGTACTTTTTTGTTTTACCATTCGTTCTCCATTATAAATGATGAATTACGAGGCTGAACAAAGAAGACTTCTGCGTTTGTTGGAGGAAGTTTCATCTGAAGACATTGAAATGTATACCCAAGATTCGAATGAAAAATACAGAACAAGATTCATCTTCTTCTGATTCTGATGACGGAAATACTCTGGAATTCACAAGACATCGGTTACCCTGATTCAAAGCTCCAGATTAAACCATTTGGTGGAAACACTCATTAAAATCCAATGTCTCAAACATGTGAATATTTATTGAGAATATTGAGAATATTGAATACATTTTTATTTGTCTTCAGTATGATATTATCCCACACACTTCTTTGATAGAATTTGACCTCATTCACTTCTTTTCAAATGAATCTTCGACAGAAAAAAAGTGGTTTATGAGCTCGAAAATCAGAGGTTGACAAATTTGATTTCAAAATGAATACAAAACTCAATTTGGAAAACGAAATCATGGGGACATATAAAGAGTGAAAATCAAATAAAGTTATAGAAAAAAAAAATAAAAAATATAGCATTGGATTTTGAGAATCTACATATGATTTCAATGACGGGTCTATTGGACCCTGTGCTATCGAAATTGCATCGATTATGGGCTCTACCACTGCAGGGTTAACGTAGGTGAGTGAGTTTTTATGTATTTTTGAACCTGCTATCTGTAAAAGGGTCCCGCTTTCAAGCTAGCAAGTATGCATACATTCTTAAGTACATATCACACTCCTCATCTCAAAATTTCAGCTTTGCTAAAATGATGTCGGTTTGCCGACTCTGGGATCTTGGTCTATCCACCTTTTTATTCTTTAATAATTCGAACAATTATGTTAGACATAAACGTATGTGAAAATATTTGGTTCGAATACAAACATAGATATTTCTATCCAGCACGCTTTTGAATCTGGTACAAGGTACAGGTAGGTACAAGATACCTACACATCGAACAATAATTCATTATTTTTATTCATTCAATGCTATATTGTAGTGGAAAAAGTTTTTCTCAATCTTATTTACGAAACTCGTCCGAATCGATGTTTAAATGACTCAACTCCATCACCCGTCATTTTGATAACGCTCCTTGGTTCATGACCGGAAATTCGTAATTTACGACCTGATAAACTCCAAATCTGAAGAGAATCGCACCATAAATCACAAAACTCCACTGTCATCTTTTTATATTTTGACTTGAAAAACATTCAATTTTCCATTTTCAATAAATTTGGATAAATTTGCCAGCCATATTGAATAAAAAATTATAATCTCCAATACCAAAAACTACTATATATCAATTTTGAATATAGTTAGAGCATAAATAATAAAACACGACGGCCATCTTGAGATTTTGCTAAAATAAATAAAAATATGTTGAAATGTTTTATCACCCAAATCATGTACACAAAGTACATATACCAAATTGAGTCGATTGGATGAGTGAAAGTGGCTGAATTTCAGTTTCAATTGAAATAATTAAAAACCTTTTTTATAAGAAACAATGCACACAAATATTCTATTGCTGGCTAGTAATCGATTTGAATTCAAGAGCTGCCACAGAAAGGCCGCTTCATGAGAAAAAATAAAGATTGATCACCGATCACTTAATGAGTATCATAATTGCAATGATCTACCTTCACCCTGTTGCCATTTTCTCCCATGAAGGCATCATAACTTATTTTGTTTTGAATAGTAATACAGCAACAGTGTTGTCTCATCCAACTACCTCAGGATTCTGTAATAAGTAGGTTTATAGTATGATTATCAGACAAGTTTTGGCCATCCGAGGATCGTTGAAAGATTTTTGGTGTGATAATTCAAATGCAAATTACATTCGTTTACATCATTTCCTAGCTCATTCTTCGGAAAAATCATTCATATGAGGGTAATGAGCACTTCTCCACTCTAGATGTGGGAGGTACATGGAAACGCCTCCTAGGCTGTATTAAGAGGGTTCTAATCTTAGATTAAGCCATCTTAGTTCTAATAGTCATCATGAAGTTCTTCAAACTTTGCGTGGCAGACTATATTATGGATAGTAGGACTTTTCGAGAGGAATACGGTCGTTGGGAGAGATAAATGAAGTATATAAACGTTTCCATAGAGTCGTCAGAGTTAGAGACTTTTAAACGATTTATCAGAAAACTCCACCGCCGTAATATTCGGGTTAACAAAAAAGTGATCACCAAGGCGATAATGTCGGGAATAACTACCTTATTTCCTGAGTAAAATCAACTTGTGTCCCATATTTCAATATGAAATTATTATAGTCACACCCATCAATATCCGAGTAGGCATCATTGAGGCAGTCAGGAAAAAATACGCCTTTGCCGATTTTCACAAAATTATTCAATTTTTTGTTTTAGATTTTTTCTTGGGTGGGTTTTATCTCCAACACGATAGACATCTAGGGTTGAAATACCCAAGGTTATTTGGATCTTTGAAAGTATTTTTCATGTTTTATAGAAGAAATTTAAATTGATTATACATAATTTGATATTAGAACGCCCCCAAATGCTACTATTATCCCCCAAAAAAATTTGGATTTTGATTCAAGTAGCACTCTGTTTTAAGCGAGAATTTTATGTTCAAAATCCAGCATTATGGGAAGCTTAAGAATGTCGTTGATGCTACGCAACGGAAATTTCGAAAAATCAACAATGATGAAAGTTCAGGCGTTTGTTGAAGGCTCGGTTTCCCTTGCAAAAAACTGAAAATTATTCTTAGAAAAACATATTTTTTGATGCCCCACCGAATACGTCATGATCCAAAAATCCATGACGACCAGTATATATTGCATGTAACTTACTCATTTGAATCCACATTCTATATTTTTTTCTATCAATTTCTCGAATTTTCCCTGGACCAAAGGTGTATGTACAGTACAGTATTAGGTGATTATCAGATTATTCTCACAATTGAAGCTATTATTGGTCACCAGAGATGTGGATACGACGACCATACAATGAATTCAAAATCCAAAATGATATTCAGTCAAATTGCACTCGAAGATAACTTCACCATATATACTCTCAGCAGATGAAATCAAATACCTTGGAATCATAATTGATGAACATTTTAAATGGAACTCGCATATAGACTATCTGGTAAAAAACTCCGATGCATTTTATACAGATTCAAAAAACTTTCAGGAATCTTCGATGCAAAACAACTTAAAATTATATATAGGAGTCTGGTGGAATCTCATCTGAACTACAGAATTATAGGATGGAGAGGTATAACCAAAACTTGAAGTAACACACAAACGTTTTTGAGAATGATTCTCTATAAAATAATAGGTAACTCAAGCGACGCTCTTTATGGAGAGTCTAATATGTTTGATCTGAGACAATTATTTTTCATCAATATAACCACAACAGAGTTCCTAAATAAAACAGATCTCAATAAACCATCTCACTTATACGACGAGACAAAATGATAACATTTCAATACCCTTCGCATCCAAATCAATTGGCAAAAAAAAAAACTGTTACAGATTTCCAGCCCCAAGGGCATTTAATGTACTTTCTAATGAATTGAAAAATGAGACTTTAAAATTTAGATTCAAGAAAGGAATAAAACTCTTTACGAAACAATCTGATCGATACGAAACTCGTGCACTAATTGAAAACTAAAAAAAAAACCTGCATTGATTGATTGTTTGCCACTATTTTCCATGATATCAAAAACCATCATTATCAATACTAACTCTATTGACACATTTTACACATTTATTTTAGCATAATGATACCCACAAGCCTTCATATTCGTTTCATATTCTTTACCAGTCATAATTGTATAAGTCCTGTTATCAGACCCAAACATATTTTAAATACTCTCAATAAATACCAAATTCCATACCACACTCACCCATATACAGGGTTTCCCAAACTCGATGGCCTATTAGACGTTTAAGGAGAACGAGACACAGGATCATTTTCAGCAACAACTTCGATATTTTAAATGAGACACCCTGTATATGATTGTATTTTTTGCTTTGCTATTGCTTCACGATCATTTTTGTATCATACTTCCCTATACCTATCTGAGGCGGTTTTCGGGAAATTCAATGATTCCCTTATTTTTTGTGCAAAACATAGCTTCAATTAAATGTTTATTACTACGGTATTTGGAATAATACAAAGCTGAAATTTTGGGTGTAGTATGTGCATTAGTTGAGTCTAGGAAAATTCGTTCTCCATTATACAGGGTCAATTTATCCGATAGATACAAAAATGGTTGAAAAGTATTTTTTTTTGAATGGAACTGTATATTATTGAATATCCTGAAAGACAATCAAAGTTCCTTTCAAATGATGTATCATGTTCCTATACCTAAATAGTCTGGTTTCCGAAATAAAAGCAAGTTTCTATAAAAATTGGATTATTTTGCCATATTTTGTATTAAATGTCATGGAATATGTCATTACGGAAACTCAACAATTAGTGCATCAATAAAAAAACGTTTGCGCGTTAATTACCAACAATTTGAACAGAAAAAAAAATGGAATTGGAAGGCAATGACTATTCAAACGAAGTTTTGATGAAATTGTTTATCTTCATGGTCAATGTGATCAAATTATAGCGAGAACATGCAGAAGGTTCTGTAGTATATTGAAGTATATGAATGATGATATGACGAACTGATTGTACAAAAAATGATTAATATACAGGGTATTCCAAGCTCGATTGCCTATTCGACGTTTCTGTATATCTGAGATATAAATACCCGAAATTTTGTATCCCACGATAAGAGATTGCGATCTAGCTCTTGAAAATATTTTCGCGGTTGCAGTGTTACCACATGTACTTGACACTAATATCAACTTGTGAATTTCGAATGAAACACCCAGTCTTTCATTCTGTTTTTGGATTCCACTGACAAATACAAATAAATTTTACTGAACATGTCGTATACCTATCTCTACCGTTTATAAAGTCACAAAGTACAGCAGAACCCGCACTTTTCTTTATCAGAAAACACCTTGAGACCTGAAGTTTCATCGCACGTTTGAAGGTACAGCTGGAACTTGAATTTTCCTCTAACTCTCAGATGCAATCCAGTTTTGGCATAGATTAATTTAAAAAATATCTCAGGAAAATTTGGAAATAGATATGAGTCATACTCGAAAAAAAAGTCAGATTAGGGAGGAGAATCTGAAACTGATATATATATATATATATATATATATATATATATATATATATATATATTATATATATAATATATATATATATATATATATATATATATATATATATATATATATATATATATATATATATATATATATATATATTTATATATATATATATATATATATTTATATATATATTTATTAATATTTTTTATGAAAAAAAAAGGTTTTTGAGTATGCCCAAATATTAAAATTTCCTGAGATATTTTTTTAATTATTCTTTGCTAAAACTAAATTGTATTATTGTTGGAGTTAAAAAAAACTCAAGTTTCCGCTGTGGCTTCAAAATTTTGAAGCGAATCATTTCAGATTGATTTGATTTTTTCAATCAAATCATTTCAATGTATTTGTTATACTGGGAAATTAAAATGGTAGTAGGTGCCGTGACCAGAAAAGAACAAGACAATCTTAAAGTTTGAAAAGCAGTGATTTTCATGGTGTTTCTGTCAAAAACGATAAAAATACATATTCAAATGCAGATATTTTAAATTTTTAAAAAACTTGCTTTTATTTCGGAAACCAGACTATTTAGGTACAGGAACATGATACATCATTTGAAAGAAACTTCAATTGCCTTTCAGGATATTTGATTATAAACAGAGTGTTTCATCAAAAAAAGTACTTTTCACCATTTTTGTTTTTATCGGCATAATCACAAATTTTGAACGACTCTGTATAATGGAGAACGAATTCCTCTAGACATGACTAATGCACAGAACATTGGCAAACTACACGCAAAATTTCGGCTTTGTACGAGTCCAAATACCGCAGTAATAAATATTTAATTGAAGCTATGTTTTGCACAAAAATAAGGAAATCAATGAATTTCTCGAAAACTGCTTGAGATAGGTATAGGGAAGTATCATACAAAAATGATCAAAGAGCAATAGCAAAGCAAAGAAATGCAATATACATTTTTATCGTTCAAAACCTCGACCAAAGTTAAGAATTTTTTTCAATATTCCATCTACAATTTCTGTGAATACTCAACCAAACTCATGTTACATATGAACAATATGCTTGATATAAGATTCGTCATATATGACAGATAAGAAGTAGAGATGGCTAGCAGACGAAAGAGCTTTGCTTAGTAACAATAAAAAACTTTACACGAAATACAAACCTTTCCTGCCATCTTTCACCACTTTGTTCTATGATTCAATTATGCAATTTGAACTGCTTTCCTTTTACTATCCTTTCGTTCCAAATGAGGATTCAAAGCAAGTTCACATATCTTACGAATACTTTCGAGTTTTCATTATTTATTTATATTTAATACTGGCACATCAATTGAAATGATTTCAAACTAGTATCAACCTACTTGTTATAAAATCCAGGAGGCCGTGAAATCAATCCATAATTCAAGAACTGTCACATTATTTGTTACGTTCTTTATTGCGTTACGAAAATTTCTCATTGTTCACAAGTTTTTTGGGTGTTTTTCAGTACCTAATCCCACGTTAATATGGTAAGATAAACTACAGAAGGAAAACGAGATATGTACGAATTGTACATCAAACTGGACAGAAATTCGTTGAGAGCAAAACGAAGGTACGATGACTTATATCCCGACAGAATGCAACCGAATATAAAAATATTTCGGCGTTTGTCTACAAATCTTCTCGAACATAATACATTCAATGAACCTACAGTACCGTATATTCGAAGAAAGGAGCCAATCAACGATATGTTCTAGCTCAAATTCGAATAAATCCAGGACTTGACTCGAGGACTATTTTGCGGGTGAATGTAATTTATCAAAGTGCTGTTAATAAGATGATCAAGAGAAATAGATACCATGATTACAAATACAAAGCGGTACAAATACTATATCGTAATGATCCTGACAGAAGATTGAGATTTTGTAGATGGTTCCAACAGAAGGGAAGAAGTAATAACAACTTTCCACATAATATCAATTGGGGAGACGAAACAACATTTACAAATTCTGGTATGTTCAATCGAAAAAACAAACATTTTTATGCAACGGAAAATCCTCACTTTATCCAAGAAGTGAGAAATCAATATTGTTTCTCGTTGAATATGTGGTGCGGTTTGTTAGAATGAATTACTGGGATCGTATTTTATCGACGGAAACCTGACTGCAGCAAAATATTTAGATATACTGCAGGACATGTTGGATAATCTTCCTTTAGAGTATTGTCTCAACGTGTATTGAAGAAAATGAACAAATACTCAAATAATTCCGATGATATTTTCAAATAATTTGGTTTTCACTTCTAAAAACTGAATTTCTTCTTGTTATTATCAGTGATTGCGTTTTGAAATATCTACATTATTATTGTTCTTGCTGATGAATTGTTTAATTTTCGAAGATATATATATATATAAATATATATATATATATATATAAATATATATATATATATATATATATATATATATATATATATATTCAGAATATATATATATAAAATATATATATATATATATATATATATTCTGAATATTGGAAGATCGGGTTGAAGCGCCTCTAGAAATTTGATAATTTCGACGTTTCGGCTCCAATTTTGGAGTCACCAAGACATATTGCAATGGACTATTTCAGACCAGGAAGCATCCACATTAGCCACTTCGGTGGACAACATGTTCTCTATACCACCCATGGCGAAAGAAAGGTGTATACCACATACCACAAACCAACAACATTTTGGGAAGGACCGTATGAAGTGAAGAATCAACGACGTGGTTTATTTAATCCAGCGCAGCCCTAGGACTGAGATGAAGGGTGTTCACCTGGAAAGTTTGGAGCTCTATCGTGATGAGCCAATGGCTTTCAAACGGGACGATCAAATTCAGAGAGGGGCAGTGTTAAGAAAATAAGTTCAGTACTCCCCCGCGTGTTTATCATAAGCCAGGACATGTAATGGTCGGGAATTTCCGATCTAGATGTTTTCACGAACTGCCCGAAGATTCTGGAATCTAAGAACGAGGATATACGAGAGTCATCCATATTAGCCAGATCAAGGTGAATTTTCAGTAGTGTAGTAAACTGTGATCGAGTATTCTATTGTCAGAGTGCATTATTGTGTTTCGTTTTCGAAGTGTAATAAACGGATATCAATTTAGTTGTGTGTGTTTTGATGAAGACGAACCAAGCTTACAGCCTATCACAGCTTCAGTGCATTGCAACTAAGAATAAACATATCAGTTGCAAAAGCATGCAGTGGCATAATTTTATATTTATCGCTGACACCATTCATGAAAATGGAAAATATTGAGGTAGATATATGAAATCGCCTACGTTCTCTTTGAAATTTTGGGCAGGTTGTGGAATGGATACATTTCAATAAATACATTCAGAGAATCAATAAATTTGAAAGATTTGAGACCTATTTAACTTTCTGTTCCCAAATCAAGTAACTCTCCAATTGAACCATTCCGCTACAATGCAATTGGTATCTCGGAATTTCAGAGATATAGCTGGGTTCAGATTTGAATCTGATGACTGCAATTATATAGTGAACCATTTGAATGATATTCATGAATCATCATTGCACGAAAACGGCCCTCAGATAAAATAATCCACTGACAACTTTCAGTAATCAAGAATACTGGGGCACTCTGAGCTATATATGCAATAGGTATCGAGGGGTATTTCTACCCCTGCATTTGGAAAAAATTCGATGGAATTTGGCGGTGACAGACCTATAACGGACCTGTATTGAAATAATTGTTGTGTCATGATCTGACTATAGAGCTTGGAAAAGAAAAATGATTCAAAGGAATATATTCATTTAGAAAATTCACCTGTATACTATGAAAAATCCAGTAATTGAATATAAATTCTTATTACGTGAAAATTATTCTATTCTAACGAGTATTGAACTCAATGAACCGAGACATTATGAAAATAACATAATTTAACTACGCGGGAGAACAAATACCAATTATAAACGTCACGTGGAATGCCAAGTAAATGAAAACAAAGGTTCCTCAAACCTAGATGTACACAGAAACTAGTATCTAATTATGAGTTCATCAGAAACCAGATTATCTATTTATAAACAACCCCAACTGAGAAGCGATACAGCTGCAGAGACAATGTCATAATTATATTTGAAAATAACACGAAACCAATTGGGAATCATATAGCCGATTATAGTTTTCTATGTATGTGGGATTATGCGGATATATAAACAGTTTTGGAACAATAAGATTCATTCCTTTCGGGTATTCATTTCAAGTCAGTATGTACTTTAAAATGTGCATTAGCATTTTAAATTGAGATACTTTGATCGGATCATATTTTAGTCAAATAGATAAAGACTTTTTCTACTTCAAGTTATATTCAGATGCAACCAAGTTCAAAATGTACCAGTCATTAGAACTCACACCTATGAGTTTTTTAACTATTTTATAAACAACCAATCCACTTCATCAGCGTAGCTGAAACAAAACAAGTTGAATTGCATACACTGATATGTAGTTAGAAGAATTCATCCGAGATTCATCATTGCTCCAGTAGTAAATCAAATAATTGATTACTCATCGGGAATTCTCAAGATTAAATATCGGAAATCGATTTCAGTGAAGTAATCATCGTATAAGTGTCTATATACAGGATGAGACTACATATTTTTTCTCTTTGATTGTATTGGGTACCAGACTTCATAAAATGAGCATTTTTCCTCATTCATACTCTAAAGTCATTAGAGTTTATTTCAATTACGTTGATAAATAATTATTATTTCATCAGATTTCGATGGTTGCTTGTTTTAGAAATAGGTTTAAAACGATTAATACTATCCATTGATTTTGACAAAAAATTTTGCTATTATCTTTTAAAGTCCTGCAACATACTAAAGTTGTTGTTCAATGAAGAAAAACAATTACCATGTTAATTGTTTTAACCCAGAGAATTGACTTGAGTATTTTAGATCTTGACCTTGACAAATACAAAATTTAGAATATACTGATAAAGCATGAAATAAGTATTGAATATATATTACTATGTTTGATTTTTCTACCTTTGAATAAAAATATATTGTTCATGCCTCAAAAATATAAAACTGTGTAATTGATATGTTATTGATTATTGCTATGAATTTATTGGTTTTTACATTCATATTTTCTGGTGAATTTATATACAATGGGTTTATAAGATTTATTGATTGATGGTTTTGTGTATTGTTCTGAAGATTGATCTCAATTATATCTTTTAAAGTAACAACTATATTATTATTTTATTTGTTTTGATAGCTTGAGATATGACCGAGTACGTGGATCAAACGAACCTCGATCATATACTGAATGAATTACTTGGAAAGACCGCTTTCTGAGTACATTCCCTTTGTCAATGTTTTAGTTGCACAATCTTCAGTATAGAACCCCTAACGACTTTTAATAAGACACGCTTTTGTACTGTCAATTGTGTGAAAAAGATTTAGTATTGAGTAGAGTGAATACAAATAATACTAGTATAGTTAGACATTAGACATCATTTGACGTATTTATAAAATCCTTCTATTGGATTTTCTAGAGTGTTTCCCGGTAAAAGTTACTGAGGTTCGACACTTGGGTTCTTGGTGGTGTGTGAGTTCATAACACTCTGTATACACTCAGGTTTCAACAATGGCTGGTCCGATGTGGGTATTTCTTTCTCCCCCTGTCCCCAGTTATAACAGTTGGAAAGAGAGATGGAAAATGGAGTAAAAATTGTTTCCCCTTCCAAATACGCCTAACTCAATAGGTTGAATCCCATACGAGATTTGGTGAACTCTTCGAGTAGGTGTACATCTCAGAATATTCAGTATTTCAGTACCAGCATAATTATTACCTCATTTAAATTTAAATTTTCCATTGAAAGTGGAATTGCTTCTAAAAAAAGTGTTTTCCAACTCTTCCGGTCTTCCCGATGATCGTGGAAGCATGAAATGGATTTTCGTCAATAAAAATGTATTGAAGACCTAGTGAATGTTACGAGTCATTTCTGGTGAGTACTCCTTTTTGGAAAACTTTTTTTTTTGCCTCATTCAACTACATGAGTTCTTAGTTAGGACTCGAAAATTAAATCAAATAACAAATTCAATTGGAAATTTCACAATATCTACCTGATATAGTTCAATGTCCAGAGTGGCTTCTACCGGGAAAGTAGTTGTTTCCTATTGGATACTACAAAAAAATTACTCAATTTTAACCGTTAATTTTTTATTTTTCGAAAAATCTTTCTATTCAGTTTTCAATCAGAATGTTTGCCTTCTCAACATGAATACCTCCCAAGAGGTTATCTTCAACAATGGAAGATACTGACTTGTGTTTATTTCTCAGAAGCAGATGATTACTCATCTGATTTTGTAAACACCCTTTTCATATTCTCAAACAAATCAACAGTGCAAATAATTTTTTATAGCGAATAACAGTATTTTTCATCAATCTATCACTAACGTCGGGTTGTTCCTTCAGTATACCTACATTGTTTGTGGTTTGGCAAGCAATAGTATTCTTTTCTGTATAATTTGAGAATCCAGTGTCTTTTAGGTAGCAAACATGACATATTTTCATATTTGATATTTCTTCAAAACTATGGCATTTCCTATTCTCTGCTAATAGTTTTTGTACTAAGAATGCCATGAAGATTGGTTTATTCAGGGAATCCTTTTTTTAATTGATCGGATATAACCAAATCCACCAAAAGTGAAAAAATGAATCGTTTCTTATTATCACTCCTAATATTGCGAAATGGGCTTGATTGGATTAATTGGGATCAGACCTCAAACCCACATGAATTTTCCTATTCAATTATACGTTGTAAGCCACTTTTATTCTGTCGATTATATGCACCGCCTTCTATGTAATTGAGTATATTGAAACGGAAGTCGATCAGTTTTGTTATTCATCACAGTGTAAGTACTTAGTCGATATCATTGTCAAAAGTTTAGTGTGTCGTACATCATAAAGAACGTAACAATCTCAATGCTCACTTTGATACGTTTGGTGAATTTAAGTCGAAGTTTTGCAATCTGAAACGTAGGATTGAATAACTTACTCCAATTAGACTGATATATGCTTTGTGTTTGTTGTGTTAATTCTATAGTGAAGTGTGTATCAAAGGCATGTGTGATAATTAGGGATACAACATGTGTGGAATGTCAACCCTGAACTAGAGCTGATAGGAGAATATTTAACAAGGTATATGCATTAATTTGGGAATGTAACACTTCGGTAGTTTGATATAAGCTTTGTCCTGGTGGATGTTTGTCACGAGATGGCAAAACAATTTTAATCAACTCCAGACACTATTGATAATTGTCGAGAATGGAGTTGCCTTCGGTAAAATCTCCTGAAAATATGGGAATAAACACACAATTATCAAGAAACTATCTATATTTTGGTACAAAAAAAAAGATTATTGGATGCGATATCGTTGATCATTGCTGATCTGCAGGAGAACATCATATCACATGATATATTATTATATTACCTGAAAATGATTTCTTTCGTTATACCTATGAACAAATTCGTTATGATGTTGAAATTTTCCACCGACAGAAATAAAAACAAAGTTATGTTAGAAAATAGATTTTTTTTAGAATTGAATAAAATATATTTGAACATCGACCATAGTTCGAATATTATAAAGACAGAGTTAGGAACAATAAAGTACGAGTAATACAGGAAATGAATTTATTTTGAAACAACAATGGAGCAAACTCAAGGAAGTGAAGTGGTTTGTAGATCTTAACGCAGTATATGATTTTCCATCAATGAAAAAAACAAACTATTGATCCAGATATTCGAATAAAAAGTAACTTCACAAATCAAATATCTTGGTATATGGATTGATGAGAAATTGAAATGGGACAAACAAATCGATATTTTTGGGCAGAAATATCTTCAATCATTGGTGCCCTGAGAAGATGTCCCAAACTCAATACATATAATTTTTAATACCTACATCATTCGAATAAACTATTTGATAAATATTGGAGGATCTTGTATGAACATATATAATAAATATTGAATCCACCTATATTAAGACATTTATTTCTATTGTACTTTGTTCATTGATTCCAGATATGATGTTATATCAATAACTGTCTGAATATTTTATTTTATTATTGTTACAAATCTGGGGTTTGTCTCTATTTATATACTCGACTAACTCTCACAACAATCACACAATAATGTACCCAATAGAGACCAACAGTTGATCCTTGGCTTGGACCTAGATTTTGAAATCATGTAGTGCAGAAATGGAAATGCTCTTCACTATGGTACCTTCGAAATATTTGAGAGTTGTTAGACGATTAATAAAGGCGTTTATGGATATTTCAAACATATTTTGATGCGGGCATCAAAATTAATTTCTAAATTGTAGGCAAGTTTAACTAAAGATGAATTGAAGAATATTCTCGAAATGAAAAGCGAAGACTTTGAACATTTTGGTGGAAAGGATCAACGAGATTCATTTTGGAGGCACCAAAAATATTTTCACAGATTGGATTTACTGAATTTCACAAGTGGTGTTATTAGGAATAAGTGACCTTCACGTGGTAGACCGAAGCGGTCAAAGCCATTATTTCAAGGGGATGGGCATTCAGTAGGGGATGTGTGGCATGGAAATAATTTGGAGAGTTCAGTACTCAAAAAAGTGTATCCGGCATCTTTGCCAAAGGAAAACCGAATAAAAAATCATTGATCAATTGATTCATTACTTTGTGGGATTATTTTTCTGGAATAAAATATTATTTAAACACATAATTTTTTTCGGGGAAAATGAGCTTTTTTAATCATCAACCATATATCTATGTACCTACATTTCATTTGACATTTCCTGAATCATGGTAATTCATACATTGAATTGAATGATGGCTTTCACGAAAACAACATAAACATACTGGGAAAAAAATAAGTTCCAAAACTAAAACCCGACTATGAAAAATCGCGCTCTGAAAGGTATGAAACAAGAAAATATTCTCATTTGAAATGGTTAGGTACAAACTATCCAATATTCATGGTCTATTAAATAAACAACTTACACGTAATATATTTTAATGTATTCAATACACTTTGCCCTAAAGCTTACGATCGCTTACTACTGTTAGAATGTATTGTTTTGTTAGGGTAGGTGGCATATGACCACGGCTATCCTCACTAAGAATATGTATTAAATACAAAATAATTTTAGATGAGAATATTTTCTTGTTTCATAATTTTTAGAGCGTGATTTTTCAGTAGTCGGGTTTCAGTTTTTGAACTCATTTTCATTTCATACTTTTTAGAGCGTGATTTTTTAGTAATCGGGTTTGAACTTACTTATTATTTAAATTATTTTGGGGTTATAATTCCGTGATAAAATATTTGCAGAGCCGCATTACCTTTTTTGTAGATTAGGTTTTATTGTTTTACATGTACCCATGTCATTATTATTACATGTTTTTTTTTATATATAATTTTAACATGTGTACCATAGTCCATGATGAAAAACATATGTATTTCAGGTAGGTTTGGAGAGAAAATATGTTTGGTTCACATCTGAGGCGTGATTTAAGAAATTATTTCCAGTTATCGGGTGCATGCAAGCAAAGCCGCGAGCAACAGCTAACAATATATATATTTTTGGAATGTGCTAATTTGATACCCATCACGGCCTCATTAAAAATTATTTTTGTTAGTTCATGACTTTATGTCCTCTAGAGGGTGCCATATTTAAATCAATGTGACCTATAACCAGCGGACGATCAAGGCACTTCCAAAGATACCTCATTTGTCAAATTATGATGAGTGGTTTAGAAGTTATGAGGGAACAGATGAACAAACATACATACATACCGGTCAAAATCATAACCCTCCTTTTTGGTTCGCCGTAGTCGGGTAAAAATAAAGGGGAAAATCGACTTTAATGATCAATGGAGGAAAAATATTTAAGGATTGAAAGGAATCATGTAGTGAAAACTTCTTAACAAAAAATTAAACCGACGAAAAAATCAACTGAGAGCGAAAAATAAAATAAACCTTAGTCTAAATGATAATTGAGCTCCTAAACTAATGTGAGTAACTGATTTTGAGTCGGCGCCAAACAAACAATTATAGAAGATCATTTTATTAAAAAGGGAAACATTATCAATTGAATATTGATAGAAATCTTTTTCTGTGAATTGAAAATTCACGATTGAAATGAAGTTGTTTTCTGTTAGACATTCACAAAATAACTTCATTATAATCGTAATTTTTCAAAAATTTTCTATCAATATTCAATGAAATATTTCCCTTCTAACATAGATACCACAAGAGTTATCTTGACGATGGAAGATAGTGACTGAGTTTATCTTTCAGTCGCAGATGATTCCACATCTGATTTTATGAACATCCTGTTTATATTTTCAACAAATCAATCATATATTACTCTGAAAGAAGTAATCAAAACGCTCCTGCCATCATTTTACGCTTTACCTAATTCAATTGCTAGTTTGTTTGGCGCCGACTCAAAATCAGTTACTCACATTAGTTTAGGAGCTCAATCATCATTTTTGACTAAGAATGTTTATTTTATGCTTTTAGTTGATTTTTCGTCGGTTTGATTTTTTCAAAAGTTTTATTTTCAATTTTTGTTGCTGAAATCTTCTAATTACTACCTACTTAATTTTTGATTACTTCCAAAATACTCACTTACCTAGCTTACTTCAACTATTATCTATTGAATAATATGATTTTCTATTTTAAATATTTATTGTTATATAATATAAATTGATTCTGAAAGTTCTGGTTAGTTGATTTCATCACTTTGTATATAATTCCATCCTTTCATAGAATGTAATCATTTTGACGGATGTAGGAGGGTCTGTCAATGTGAACTAATATGTGTGCCAAAGTTCAGAAGTGAAAAATCAATCATCCCCTATTTTGCTACCAATAGGGGTGGATCATTTCATTCCAAATTGGAATATGATCAACTATGATCTAATAAAGAAAGGATCATCCAAATCGGAAAACTCACTACAAAGTTATGCCTGATAGAATCCGTTAACGGACCAAAATTCAGAGAAGTGAACGATCAATATCCTTCATTTTGCTACCCTTAGGGATGGATTTTGTTGTTCAAATTGGAATGGGAAACTTCGAAGTAAACCCTATCAATGAAAGAGAATTATCGGAATCGAACCGCTCTGTGAAGAGTTGTGCGTGATCATACATAAAAAAAAAAATATACGCGTCGAATAGAGAACCTCCTTCTTTTGGTTTCTTCGGTTAAAATACATAGAAGGGAATGATATAGAGCGGACTCTTCGAATATATTGTTACGAAACTGGGATATGTGGCTATTGAAATACAGAACTAATTATTGTTTATTCATTAGACGTCACTTAAGACTTTTTTCGGAATTTTGACGTCACGCTAAGTAAACACGCGGTCACGATCAGAGAATAACCCCGTCCTTTTTGGATCGTAGGCGGTCGGTCCATGTATACGTCCATGGGTCGGTCACGTTACCTGCTTGGGGTTTTACGTGGATTCAGACACAAACAACGGCGGTGAGGTATTGTATTCGTAAAAATATTCATTTATCAAAACGATAAACTTCCTCGGTGATCCGTGATCGGTCAAACTAAAAACGCATGTTGGCATCCTCTGACTTTGACCTAGTTACCACTAGTTCAAATACTTCTACACTTTTTTATAGATATGAAACATGGGAATGTCCTCGAAAAAAATTGGGGGTGTAGGGAACTGACTTCTGATTTACGAATGAATTTTCAGATTCCCATTGGGGGGGGGGACATTTTATCATAGTCCTGTGCTGCTCTATGTATGGATTGGAGTTCATTCCAAGCGTAATTATGGACTTTCAGAATTAAATTCTAGAAGGGTTGATTTTTCATTTCAGAATAAAAATATACTATCCGCGAACCCCCCCTCTAATTATATTCTGTCGAAACTTTTTATCCGAATAAGGATCGTGGGTACTTGTCGTCAAAAAAAATTTTGTTCTCTATTTCAGAAGTACCTAAGTTTTTTTAATAAATAATGTTTACTTCTAACAAAATAGTTGCATTTTTACATGTAATTCGCGAAGTGAATGAACAATGCATCACTGAAATAACAGTCCCGAAGATTGTTTCTTGTTGGTGTTTCAGCCACTTTAGTATTAAAACAGAGTAAAATATCTGAAAGTTAAGGTTAGGTTACGTAGAACTATGGGTTGAAATAAATACAAATATATTTTCTGGTTGATGTCACAATTTCGTTTGAGTTCACATAATTAAGATAGATAGATGATAGATTCATTTGACAAGTTACAAGTATGTTTTGGATCATTTCAAATATTGAAATATGACATATTTAAAAAAAAATTTAAAAAAATTAAAGGAATATATAAACAACACAAACAAACAAAAACATCAAATATATATAAACAAAACCATAGGTTATCACTAAATTACATTAATGAGACATATAGGCGTACTCAGATATTCGTTGATGGAATAAAAACAATGATTGAGAATATGTCTTATGAGTTTCAATTTGAAAGAGTTCAAATTCAGAATGCTGTACTTTCGAGGCGAAAAGTTGTGAAGTCTGACATCCAGGAAATTCATTTTTGATTTGTTCAGCCCGAGACGAGAGGGCCTCAAATGGTTTACTACACGATATTGATATTCATGAAAATCAGAGTTTGCAGAAAATGCCCGTTTGTTATTTTGTATTTTCAACACTGTGGCTTATATGAATGGAGGAGGAAGAGGCATAATAGAGATATTTCTGAATTGTTTCATCTTCTAGCGACAATTCTAATGGCTCTTTCGTTTGAACCCGATGGCGTGACAAGATTCACCCCATACAAATATGCTTAGCATGAAAATAGCATGTTCGGACTGTGTTGAAACATGGTTGTTTTCCATGTTACGTAACAAATATATCGAGCTTGATAATTTATGATATAGCTGATCTATATGAAACGACCAAGATAGTCTCTCATCAATAACTATACCAAAGGAGTATGACACGTTTGCCATTACCTGCATTTTTGGTTGATAAAACGAGTTCTGGGGTTTTCCTTGTTTAATTCGAGGGTTGTTGGCAATTAACCAATTTTCTGATTTTTTGCAGAGATTCCGCCATAGTAAAAAGGGTTTTCTATCCGAAGCAGTATTCAATAAAATTGTATCAACAACATAATCGACACACTTACCCGGGTACATAAAAATAAAATAGATCATTTGCGAAAAAAATAAATAATAAAGGTCCCAGAACGGATCCTTGAGGTATCCATGTGAACTGTTTTGAAAGTCAAACGTGATTCATTTATATACAATCTTGTTCTCTGTTGCATAAATATGACTGAATCAGATCAGTGTACGCCTCTTCAACATAATAGCGCAACTTTTCAATGAAAGTAATGTGGGGGACACAATCAAGGCTCTCGATAGATCACATAAAGTGATACCAACATCCATGTCTTCTTCGAAACCTTCGACTATATTGGAAACAATTTTGAAAAAACACTGGTTGTACTGCATTTACCTGAATACAAACGGATTACAATTGGGAATTTGATTAGATTCGAAGTATTTCATATTTCAATATAATTTCGAAAACTTTAAGAATATTGGAATGATAGATTTCGATCGATACTTTGCAATCTTGTTATATCTTATGACCCCTTTTTTTTAATATTAGTAATCTTTTGTCACTTTTAAGATATCAGGAAATTATCCTAAATGCAGGATCAATTATCAAGTCCAGCGGTTCTTTCGAAGTTCACTGTTTAGCCCATAAACATCAATTACATTTTGAATTATTCACGTTGCGTACCCCTCGGCTATTTCAAAACTTGTTACCGGCTCAAAAAGAAAAATGAATGAATGAATCCTTTGAAAAATACCCCGGATCACAAAAAGTTGTTTTTCAATTTCCCCAATCAAATTTCGATTGTGGAAAAATAATCTTCAAAGAACTTGCTGGTAGAGTGTGATTGGATGTTTCTTTCGCGAATTATTTCTTTCAAAATTCACCAGTCTCCAGCTATCCGAATCTTAGTGTCGATTGACAAATAAATTTATCGTATTCTACTTTTATATTCGAACAATTTTGATTCATTGTGCTTTTCTGGATGGTATATATACCAAACTCCTAGTGAAATTACAAATAGATTTGACTTTGACAATGTTTCCCTCAGAGTCGTTAGTTCATCGTTGAACCATTAGACCGGTGGTATTTCACAAAGGAAAATTTTTCAATGGAAAATTATTTAAGATTGAAGTAGTAATGTATTGACAAGATAATTGGCCATTATTGAGCACTCCTTTGGGAAACCCGATAGTATCCCAATTAATCTCGCCTGGAGGGATCTAATATTATCAATACCTCGTTTCGATATTTTTCTTCAATAAAAAAAATCATTTTTCAACTTTTTTTGATCTGCATTGAAAGATATAACCTGTGCAAGATGGTCTGATAAGCAAGGGTCAAGAACTTCGGAACTATAGTTGTTTTCATTTAAATTTGTGAGGATGTTGTCAATACAAGTGGATGACTGTGTAGTTATTCTGGTATAATCAGAGATTGTGATGACAAACCAAAAGAATGTAAGCAGATGATTCGCCACGAAAATTGAGGTTGAAATCACCAGCACCAGCAATTGTTTGTGTCCCCATCTATAGAGTCCAATTAGTATCATATCATAATAAAAGCTCAATTGCACAGAATTCTGCCTGAATCTCAATCGAAAATTCTTATAATTCTAGAGCCTTATATTTCATGTTTTCATAACGAGTTGAAACACCCCCCTGTCTCATTTTACTCCTACAGAAATACGATGCTAGCCTATAATTTTGTATTTTGATAGATTGAATGATACGTTCATCCAACCAGTGTTCAGAAAAGCATAAAATACCAGAGTTATTTCTCCCAAGATACATGTTAACTGAGTTCAATTTGTTTGATAAACACATTGACATTAACCTTGAAAGAGCAGTAATATTGTGGATACATTAAGTTTATCCTCACTGGATGTAATTTGAAAACATTTGAAAAAGCTTTATTTGGCGCAATTTCAGTAGTGAGATTACTTTTACTCCCAATTATAGGCTTATTATCTGATCTTCTCTTCCGATATTTCACTGTGTTATAAGATTCTTCTCTATCTAAATTTATGATTTCCTGACACTCAACTTCAGAAACAGACTTATGAAATTGCGTTCGAAATTGAACCGCTTTGTAAACCAAGGGATGTGGCTCCTTCAGTCTGCCCTTTAGGATTTTTTAAAGGTATAAATTCAGCATTCGCACTAGTGCCATCTACTTTGATAAGGTAAGACGGGTATCACAAAATGGTGTGTCATAATCATAATCATGAAAAACATGTCTAGGTAAATATCACAATCTGGTTTTCATGATTGCAGTGAACAGCAGGTTTACTTCATTAAAAATATCACAGAGGACTGAGAGTCATTTTCAGGAAGGGTCTCAGTTTGGTTAGGTTAGTTCTGAAAATATTACTATTGTGTGAATATAATATCACAGGTAGTTGGGAATAATATTTGGGTATACATATATTCATAATAAGGCTCATATAAATATACATACATATACACACATATACGTATATACATATGTACTAATTCACATTTGTTCTACATCTTATAATTTTTTTTAATTACATTGATTGTTTTTTTTTAAAGTCTGTCAAACTTTATATCAAAGTTTTGATTCGGTTTCTGAAGTTTCTGTAAAAATGGAATCGTTTTTATATTTTCCGGTAATAAATCCCAAATTTTTGGGCACAGATAGCTGCAGTGTCTCTCCCACTAGTTTTAAGCATCTTGGGATCACAACACCGTGCTCTCGTCTCCTAGTATCATATGGGTGATCGCTAGACGATATTTTCATACTTTTAATGATAGCTTTCACAAAGATAGTTCCCTAATATCGTATGTGCCACTTCCTTTGTATTGTTTATCACTCACGTAAGCCCTTCCTTCAAAAAAAATGACTTTTGGAGTTTTTTTTTCTGTACAATATTCAGGCAATTCAAGTGCGATTCATTATCTCTCCCCCATCCTGTGTACAAATAGCACACATACAGATATTCCTTAAGACGTTTGAATTTCGACAAAAATCCCCTCAGTTTTTTTGTTAGATATGATATATGTATGTTCCATTTCATGTGTCGTTCAATTATTATACCCATATATTTTATGGAGCTTACTTGGTCAACGCTCCCATATTAGTTAAAAGACTGCCGTATCATCAGCAAAAATGAGAATAGTTTCTTCAGATTCCATTTTCAGTGGTCTTTCTATATAGATGGTGAATAGTAGAGGGCCCAAGTAAGACCGTGCCTAGGGAACACTGTAAGTAACTGTCCTAGGAGTATTCACCACATCATCAAGGTTAACTACTTGTTTTCTATCTCAGAGATATGAACTCAACAGGCCGTACGGCTTACCCCGTATGCCAATATCCTCCAGTGTTTCTAGAAGTCATTTGTGGCATACACTATCAAACACTTTGGATAGAACGACAAAGATACAAAGTGACGGTTTAAGCATATTGTAAATATGAGATGTTAATACAAATATTGCATCTTCCATCGACTTTTCTGCTCTAAACCCGTACTGATTTTTCGACAGAATACCCACATTTTTTCATGAGATGTGTCATTCTTTTTTTTCAAAAACTTTTTCTATGTTGGAATCAGGGATATGGGTTTATTATTCAGAATTTGAGGTTTATCCCCACTCTCGAAGAGTGAACACAAGTCTTCAAAATGTTTGCAAAAACTCCGTTTTCGAAGCAACTGTTATGTGTGATATGAATTGATATTGTGTCCGATATATTTTTGTAGAACTTCCTCTGTATTGGTAGCGTATAGGAACATACTTTTATTAATCTTGAATGAATCAGGTATTCCGATCCTGTTAGTAAGCGTCTGTCCTATCTCACTATAATGTCTGTTGAATTCATCATTTGTTGATTTTTTATTATATCATTGGTGTCTAATTTAATTTCACTGATTCATGTTTTTTTAGGACGTGAATTATTGCAAATATCATTTATACTGTTTAGAGTTATTTTTGTTTTTAATTATTTTGGTTTGGTAATATATTTTTTTGCTTTATCTCTAAGTTTGTTCAATTTCTGTTTGTAATTATCATAGATTTCTTTGAGATGGACGTCATGGGGATAATTCATTACCAGTGTATATAAATACTTTTTTCCTTCATTGATGTTGATAGCCCTAATGTAATCATTTTTTTACAACTTTTTTTTATTACTCCAAATAAATTAGTGCATTAATTATTGGGAAAATTAACTTAAAAATTTCAATTTTTTTTGTATTGTAAACGGTGTAATTGATCTCGTTCTTAAATTTTTTATTGTAAAATTATATCCAAATCAAGCGCAGTCTCAATTATTAATCAGGATATCAAAATGATTCCTCACTCATCAATAAAAATGAGATGCTACTCTTGGTTCAATCAAAGGCATTCGAAAATGTCAAAAAAACCACAGAAATAACACTGTAAGTTAAAAAACTATCAATTACTTTCACTCCAATCACTCAGGCGCACCAGTTACGGTGTTTTTTATTTAACCAACACTATTACATATTTCGTGAAATGAACACCTGCTCAGACGTCTCGGGGATGTTAGCAGACAATACCATGTTATTGATTAAAAAAACGATGTCTTAGGTATCTAGTATTTTGTGATTTCGTTTTCGAATACCTGTGCCTTAGAATTATGTTTAGATTAAGTTGTGATCTCTATTTCGTGAAACAGAGGGAAAAAACGAGTTTACATCCCACTGTTCAGCTGATTGTCTAATACAGAGCCTTTTGAAATCCTATTCTACCTAGAGAGTTGACATTTGACTATGTTGAAACTTAAAAACAATTTTACAATTACAAGCTTTTATTTAGTTTCACCTGTCCCGATGTTTGTCATCAAATCTTGACCCACTTCTAGTTGTTCGATCAACGGGAAATTTGGCGGGTGTTCAAAGTGCATTATGCATTTGTTAGAGAAAAAAAACAAAATGGCGACTTCAAGATGGCGGACGAGATTTGTGTTTATGGTCCGATTCGATTCAAAATTGATATGTGGGGGTTTTCAGGGTCGAATATTATGAATTTTCTGACAAAATTCATGAAATCAAAATGGCGGCTTCAAGATGTCCGACGATTTCTGTGATTATGGTCCGATTCTATTCAAAATTGGTATGTGGGGGTTTTCGGGATCGGATATTATGAATTTAGTCGAAAATTATTGATTTTTTGTCAAAATTCATAAATTGACGGACGAGTTGATCTTTAGATGGTCTTCTCGTTGAAGAACTAGATAGCTCAGAACTCACAGGAGAAAAGCCTCATAAAAACGACTTCAACAAAAATGCATAGATTAAGGCGTACTTACTAAAAATCACAAAATAAAATAATTATTGAAAAAAACCTTTTTAAAAATTCAAATCCCCTTGAGAGTACAAAATAATTGCTTTGGATGTGTGACGTAGGTTATTCCGTGAGTAGTAGGAGATTTAAGCCGGTTCTGGCTCTCCCCCCACCACTATGACGTCACGTGTGACCTTGAATGGTTGCAGGTGTGCAATGTGGTGTGTGTTTGACCTTGAGATTTGACTTTGAGATTTGTCATTGAGTTTTGATATGGGTTTGAGTCGACTTTGAGATTCGACTTGACCTTGAATATGACCTTGGATTCATAACATTAAGTTTTTGGGTTTGGGTTTGACCTTGAGTTTTGATGTTGGGATTGTTTCAGCAACCTCAAGATTTGATCTCGATGTTTGTTTGACCTTGACTAAAGTTGTGGTGTAGGCATACATATTCTGTGTGATCATGACCTTCATGAATCCTTGCACTCTCCCAAACGAGGAGGGCATTCATCCTGTGGGAAAAGCTAAGAGTGAACTGCGAGTATTGATGGGGTGTGTTTATGCTCAAGTGTGTAATGACCTTCACAGTCCCATCTACTGGAAATGGAGTGGGGATGTCTCTTATAAAATGTGTGGAGTCGTTGATGAGAAATCCCGATGTTAGATAATATCATCAGAGTGAATACAAATTACGAAGTTTCTCAATTCAGTGAGTGTATTTTTATAAGGGGGAAATAATCCCATATTTTCATACAGTCTTACTATGTCTTTTCTTCCAAAAGTTGTAGATTTGAAGAGAATCAATTCTTCAATAATTGAAAAAGGGTGGGAGCTTTTGAACAAGACCAATATCATCTTACCCATCAGTAAAGCTTTCAACATACTTGGTATGACGGTTTGTATAACCCGATATGGAGATCTATTCTAATGACATTACGTGATGATAATGATACTTTATTCAAATCATGGTTGTCAAAAGTATTTCGGATGAATTAATGCGGACGATGTCAGTTGCATAAATGCTTCCAGATTTCAAATATACAATAACATATTTGGGTCAGAGTCCACAAGTAGCAGGGAGTTTTTAGAACTCGTCCTCTAGTAGAATTCAAGCTACATTAAATGATAATATTGTTTATATGTTAATAGTTAGGATATAGTGATTTTATGTTGAATATAGATATTTCTCCATTAAAAATAACATTCAGTGTAGAGTACTATATTTGGGCATCACATTTTTCTGATGTAAAATAAAATTATTTGAATATCAATGGAATATATTAACAATTCTTTTTTTCGTTTCAGTTTTCAATATGTGGATGCATTACTCGGAGTCAATGTTGGACGGAGCCGTGGACATCAATACAGCCATCGAGAGATTGAACTCCTACTTGAATGCTTTGAGTCAAGATGTCCTCCATGCTACAGTCTATGATTTGAATGTTTGCTTCGATGAAGATGAAATCCAAAGATGTGCACATTTATCCGAGAAGTACGTCAAGGGTACAATCTTTGTGGGAATTCAACCAAGAGCCTTAAACTTGCAACAATTCTGTGAAGAAATGATCAAATTGGATCTGGAAGGATTTCTCACACCCTTTTACCATTCCTACCTGATGACATCATCGAGAAATATCAACTATATGATGAATATGATGATGAATATGATCATGTAGATATGTGATATGAAATAAAACATATATTTACAAAATCTTGTTTATTTATTTTTCATTACACATAAACATTATTGATATACTTAAAAATATTCAGATATAGTACAAAATAAAATATTGAACATTTCAAAGTGAATTACGAACAGAGCCATCCAATGCATTTGTAAGTCAAGAAGGTATCGTGTATAATGGGTGCATAGACTTTGGTGTTGGCTGGAAATTTATTTTTCTTGTTTCGAACTCCAGCTTGATATCCACTGTAGATGATTTTGTAGCATTCGGTTGATGTAAACAATCAATGATGAACAGGGGATTCTGTTGAAATGCTTCAAGGTCCATAAGAGGCTCACTCATATCTTTGTCATAATAACTACGTTGGAAGTCCTCATATGCATAGTAAGCTGAAGAGAATAGTTTTTATCAAAGTCAGGTTCCAACGCTCATATGGGTAGACTTCAGAGTTCAAATACACTCGGATGTTATTAATGTCAGCATTTATGAATTTTGTAATCCAGTGCTCTGTTTTCGGATGCAGTGGTACTTTGAAAACCAATAATTATGAAGCGAGGTGTTTCCAAAGTGTTGGTTGTTTTATGCTCATATGTCTGAAGATGTGCTACGCAATGAGGGTAATTCATAAAGATCCACATACGATAAAAGCCACTTGATTTTTGAATTCAGACCACTCTTATTTATTCTACTGAATAATTTGAGCTTCTGCTTGTCATCGGGCACAACATGTTTTATTTTCCATTCAATCTTTGTAATTTCCAAAGAGGCATCACGTCTCAATATATGAATTCTTGAATGAACGAGCTATAATAAAAACCAGTACGTGTTTTGCATTAAGAATACTCTTCTTATAATCCTCGACAAAACCCATCACAATATTTCAGAGGAAGTTTTCCATCTGAATAAATGACAGGGTGCATCAATGATGTGTTGTTTTGTGTCGGAAGTCCCATCCAGTTGTCAAAAGCATGTGAGAGTGTGATTGACCAAATGAAACCATATTCTTCATTGTGGATGTTATGCCTGGTTTTCGAACAACGGCAACTTGCTCACCACCATTTCATATGCGGATCTCATCGAAGAGGAATGCCAAAGCATTGTTGGAAAGATAGCATCTTTGTTCACTTCTTTTGGAATGAATTTTCCCTCAATGTAAATGAAACTGTCGGCAATGTCAGTATTACATCTTGATTGTTGATTGCAATTCGGATTTCATCTGAATTCTTGAACAATAGGTGATCCATACGGCTTATAGGTATGCTCGTGCAGACTTATGAGAGAATGATCGACCACTGGTTCATTGAAAATATTCAACTTGTCGCTGTTTGCTTCGAGTACCATTTTATTGTCCAATTGAGTTTAGAAAATTAAGATCTCTCGCTGACAATGTATGTCTTTGTCGTTCAGCAAACACTTGTGGAATGACCTTCTTCCTGGCAAAGCTTTTCTTTTTGATGATATTTGATGAATGACGATCTTTGTTTGGTGAAAATATTTCGTATTCACTGTTTTGTCGTTTGTTGTAGCAAAAACCCATTACATTCGTTATTGTAATTTCTTCAATTCCAATATGACAACTATTTCTTCCACACTACCGAAATCAATGAGATTATTTCGATGATCAATATGCGCAGAGTAATGTTGTCGATGAACTGACGTCCTTCGGGCTGATGGGCATATAAATAATGTTGTTTGGCTCTTTTTGTTATATTATACCGGCTCAACATCAACGTCAAATGAAAAAGAATATGATTCTCTTCTTCATTTATGTATGATCCTGAAATGATATTGCAATCCAATCAGATGAGTCTCACGGTACAATATTCACAGGAGATGTAGATTCATGCATGCGATTTGCACTGAATTCTTTCTTCTCGAATCCCAACAGGGATGCTATTGAGTTTTCATGTTTCAGGTTCACCACATACTTTGATTGCATCATACATTTGAATGTATTATTGTTTGCTCGGAGGCTGAACAATTCATCCAATGTGGTGTCATCATGTTTCGCGCCATGAAATACATGGAATTCAAGTTCTCGTTGGATAACAGCATTTATTTCTTCTATCTCATATGCGCCACTTGGTTTTTATAACACGTTTAGAACTGACTGTGGCGGCTTTATTTGCGGGAATGAAGAAAGTGATCAAGTTGTTTGTTTCCGTGACATTGTGGATTGTGTTGCATCCATAGAATCCCAAAAGCCCCAATCCATAACGGCTATTCTTATCCAGCTCAATGGGTGGGTAGAAGTCTGCACTCAAGACACTGGTTCCAACAGCTTGTAGCTCGAACTTTCGTGACATGACTGAATGCATTCATATGATAACAAATCATTTTATTGTTGTTCACAACACATGCGAAATAATTTTCTTCGTTTCCTCGGTGGCATTGTGTGTCCCAATTCAACTTGATTGTTATTGGCGCCAATATTACAATCATCGATGGTGCAATAACAACAAAATAGTTTCCGAGGTATGGGTCCGTCATTCACATCACTGGAATTGGGATGTTCAACACTTGCATTGTCCATATGATGTTCATAGCAATATTTATATTTTAAAATATCAATATCCTCTTGAAGGTGTTTGGGAAGTATTTCCCAAACCGATGCAATTCATTAGCTGCACAAGAAATCATGACCTCTTTGGGCATATCTGCAAGTTGACCTTTACTCTTTTTTTCAAGCTGCGTAATCTTGAATATGCGATGAGGGAATGCCCATTCTCTTAATAGCCTCTCGATCCATTTCTGGCGTGAAATCCATTTTAGCTTTTTCGGGTGATTGGAAGAAGAAACTTCAAGCATAAGTGTCCACACACAACTGTATTGTATTTCTGCTCACGTTCATAATTATACATAATTTTTCGACTGCATTGTACCTCCGGAAGTAATGGACCAACTCCACTGGTGGGGTAGATCTCAAAACTGTCGAAATATGTTGCAACTCTTCAATTTTCCTGTATGCCCCCCAATGTGTTCCTCGACCGCTGAATCCATCCAAATTGATGATGGCCGTTTCATGATTACGTGGTCCTGGGGGTTGGCAAATTATCACGCATGAACACACCACGAAAGTGTGGAATTTTCAATTGTTTGGCATAATATGTAAGATCTATATCTGTGAGAGGTTTAAGAGGTAGGGCATCAATTAGTTTTGATGTATATGGTTTGAGATAGATACCGAGGCCTTTGCGATATGGTTTCAAGAAAATACCGCTACCCTTTTTCCTAAAGCTATCGCCTCCATCTTTCTGTTATGATGTTTTACCTCTTTCAGATCATTCCTGCTCGCACTTGCTGAATTTATAGCTCTGCTTATACCTGCAGCAGCACCAGAAACTACCCAATGCAGATAATCCGGCAAAATTGGTATCAATGGTAAAATTCCACCAACTTTTGGAATAGGCATTATGCGAGGTGTGCGAATTTTTTTCTTTCCGCCTGCTGCTTTCAAATATTTACGTGCTGCTTTCAATGCCATTGTTGTGGCCATCTTTCTATTGTTTGTCACGAATTGATTACCACCAGCTTTATGTAATTCATCCCGAACTTTTCGTACAATTCCTGCTCCGAATGCTACTTTTCTGATTTTATTTCGCCCATTTTTTTTCGATGATTTATTTTTTCTCCTTCGTTGTTTTTACATTTTTTCATCACAACCCATACCCAAACGCCTTTTCGCCTTCATTATGTTGGTGACGAGTAGAGCGGCTGCTCTCTCACGAATGCTTGCGTCCTTCGATTTGACCCTATCCCAAGCACTGTATTCAAGTTGTTTGTCTGCTTTATGTCTAGCTTCAATATCGTCGAGATTCTCCGAGTATTGAATGTCGTGTGTTTTACAGGCCCTATCTAATTTATTGATGCCTGGATCGTTGCGTGCCAATCGTTTTTGTAATTTAGTTCCGGGTCCACAATATTGATATCCTCCAGGTAAATGCAATTCAAACGGCAATTTATTTATTAAAGAATTCACAAATCCTCGACCTTTTTTTTTATTATTCGATCTCTTGCTTTTACGTCTGCTCCGTGTGGTGGTAGACATTTAAATGAAACATATCTACACATCTTGCACTAATAAGTTAATAAGTGTCGAACCGTCAAACAATGCGCATTGTCAAGCAAAAGAAGAGTTTGCAGTAGATAATTTGGATGAGAAAATCGGGACTGGATTAAATGGAGCGAACTCATTGAGACATGGCCCTACTTCCCATCATCTGTTCGCTCATTAATCATCGGTCCGTCAAATTGTGGAAAAACAAATGCCATGATATCTCTACTGACACATCCACAAGGATTGCGATTTGCAAACGTTTATCTCTATTCAAAGTCGTTGAATCAACCGAAATATGAATACTTGCGCAATGTAATTTGCGCCAATAAAGATTGGTTTCTTCACATTCAGTAATAATGCAGACATTGTGCAACCCTCTGATGCCAAACCAAATTCAGTGTTCATTTTTGATGATGTGATTTGCGAAAAGCAGGATATTATCCGATCATATTTTTGTATGGGACGCCATAAAGATGTTGATTGCTTCTATCTTGCACAGACCTATTCACGAGTCCCCAAACAGCTAGTGCGTGACAATACCAACTTCATCGTCATATTCAAACAAGACGAGATGAACTTACATCATATTTTCTCTGATCACGTCTCGCCCGATGTCACATTCAAAGAATTTCAAATGATGTGTGTGAATTGCTGGGATGATCAATATGGATTCCTTGTCATTGATAAAGATCGAAAAGTATGTGATGGACGATATCGCAAAGGATTTGATAGTTTCATATATCCTTGATATCTCAATTCGAAAGACTTAATCATTCATCGAAGTCCGTCAAGGTCACTACAATAAACTCATAATCGAAATAACGAATCACTTGCGAGATGAATGTGTAGAAACAAAATGGATTTGAAACGTCAACTAGTTCAAGCGACCGAAGCTGTTCGACAAAATTCAATTCCATCAAAAGGGAAATGTGGAAGAAAAAATTGCCCTCGAAAACTTTATGATCCTATCACAAAACCACTCAATGCTCTTTCTTCTGCTGCTATTGTGAAACCGTCTACACCTTCTCGATCCATCCGAACCAGCACTCCAATTGGGAAAAACAATCTTTCAGCAGCGATACATCATTTTCAGGTATTGATAATGAAACCATCAAAGATGTGGATGGCGAGAAAATAGCTACAACTACTCTATTCGAAACACCCACTTCATCAATGGCGAGTTCACGAGATTTGGAATCATTCAGCAAATGGTTTGAGACTAAAACAACATTGGCAAAATATTAGAAATGGAAATAGGAATATATTGAATTTGGTTGGGTAGTCCTTAACACAAACTAATGAATCTAGAAGTCCGTTTTGATGATGGAAATATTTCCTTTTGGGATGGTACTATGCAATTACGTCAATACCCCGGCACTTCAGATTTATACAACTTGATATTCCTCAAGAAACCGCCTGGAGTTGGTGATGTAAAAATTCGAAACACATATATCGAAATTTTGGATTTTACGAAAGCACTGTACAAAAAGTATGAAGTCAAAAATGGAATAAGATATAGAAAATCAAAGAAATATCAAGAAGTCATAAGACCACTATTGAAATCGAGAAATAATTCCAATACATTTGTGAATCAAAGCGGTGAAGGAATCAAAAAATTAAAGTTACAGAAAGTGTTTACATCAAAGCCGAAGAATTATGTATACTGGAATAAACCTAAAGAGTTAGTGGATCGTTTGCGATTGTTAATTTGCTTCGAAGCATCTGGTCACACAGGACATGAAAATGAGATCATATCAATAATAGAGGAGCTACGTGAAGAAGGTATTATATATTGATACAATTTTATTGAACAATCACTTCATCATTGCGATATCATCAGAGAACAAGAAGAAGAATGAGGCTAATAATATCAAACGTCATATTGTGGACGAGTTACTAAGCCAGCTCGTCGTAACTTCAGAGAGATCAACTGTCGTCAAAGGTAGAGGAGATTTGTGGCAAATAGATCTGGCAGAATTTCAACCTTATGCCAAAATTAATAAAGGTTATCGATACATTTTGGTGGTCATCGATTGTTACTCTAAATATTTGTGGACAAAACCAGTCAGAACAAAAACCGGTGAAGATATAACTGATGCCATGGCGATGGTATTGGAAGATGCTAAATATTCTCAGAAACATGTCAAAGCGATCAAGGAAAGAGTTTTACAATAGCAATTTTTCGTCATTGATGGAGCAAAAATATTAAACATTATTCCACTTTTAGTATTAAAAAAGCATCTATGGCTGAAAGAGTAATTCGAAAAATCAAAACTGGATCTATAAGGAGTTTTCAATGAATGGAAATCATAAATGGTTGGAAATCCTTCCAATCATAAGTAATAGATATAACCATAAGAAACATCGCACAATAGGTATGAAACCCATCGAAGTTAAAACAACTACAAAGTTGAAAATCATCAAAAGAAAAAGAAAGAAGATGAAAAAATCAAGCCAAAATATCAGTAAATGACATAGTTCGTATAAGCAAGTATAAAATTTATTCGAAAAGGGCTATGAAACCAACTTCACCACGGAATTATTCAAAGTCGCAAATCCAATAGTACATATCCACCAACATACATTCTCGAAGACATGGATAAGAATCCTATTCAAGGCTGCTTCTATGAGCTGAATTGCAGAAAACTCAAAATCCGGACGTGTACCTTGTCGAGAAGATATTGAGAAAAGGTCAAAAGTGTTTGTCAAATGGTTAGGTTTTTCCAATGACACAATTCATGGATCTCAAATAATGCCATTTTGTAATATTTCTATATGATATAATGTTTTGAAATAATAAACTAGTTTATGCTTCAAAGTATTTTTTATTTTAATTGTCCACAACCCACACAATTACATTTGCACATTCAAATTCAATATGTTCAATTCAATACATTTATTAAATAAAAACTATTCACTATCACTGTGAAATACATTGTTCAAGTCATTTATGCACTTCTGGTATGTCATCATGACAGCTTCCTTGGTGTTGTGGAATTCATTCAGCTCCTTCTCTGCATTCTTGCGCAAATCATCGTTATTTCTCCGCTCCACATCAACTTTGGCTAGCAGAGAATCATATTGATTTTCAACTTTTGCCAAGTCTTTCTTCATGATTGCAATGCGCTCCTGAAGTATAGCTATGGTTTTCACGTCCTCTTGCAAACTTTGATCCTTTTCGTCGTACTGAGCAAGGACTGCTTTCTTATCAAGGATGCCTCTTTTCACCAACTTTTGAATTCCAACACATTTCTGCAGGGGGGCATACGATGAAAGATCAATGAAATTCAATAGTGACGTTGATATGGAGTCTGGGGTAGAGATGATGATGGTGCTGTTCTCCTTGAATTGCCTTTTGTTGACCTTCCTTTAGCCTTGGAAGAAGCGGGTTTTGGAACCACCAGGTCGGTAACATCAGTGTATTTCGCCTCCTATTTTTCACCCGTCTTACTTTCTCTTCCTCCTTATTGGGCAGCGAAGAACAGGTTGGCAATAATTCAGATATTTCAATATCACGCTCCAAATAATCAATTGTTGTTGCTGCTGCTGTTGTTGGTTCATCAGTCATCATGATAAACTCGGCCATATCAAAATCCCCAAATCATCTGGTGTTGTAGTGTTGGAATGTTCAGGTTGACCAATTCTGCAATCACATCATTTGACAAATACTTCTCAGCTCCATCACTCAACAAAGTTGATAAAATGCTGCAACTTTCGGCGGTATTCATTTCAATAACTTTAATGATATTTTTCAAACTCAATGTAAGAATCAAAGATTGAAACTTTAATGTGATGTAGTAGGCATGTGTGTCACCTTTTATACACATATTTTCGACACTCTCCTTCCATCTACACTCATGTGTAGGAGGGTACTCCCTACTTCTAACTGTATTCTCATATTCATTCGATATCTATAAATTGAATGGTTTCTGATTCATTCCTTACACTATCATCCAAAATGTCTAAAGTTATATGTGAAGCTGACTCTACCACTGGTCCGTACAACCCTGGTAGTCATACCAAATCCTTCGAATAGTGCATCTATCCAGGACAATCAAGTCAGTTCAACTTCAATGACTATAGAAGAGTTGATGCGAGAAAGGGGGACAGCAACAACCTACCGTCCGCGCCGTCATATGGGATCATAATTTGGAGCGATGGTGCCCAATGAAGAAGAAGATCTTCAAGTCAATATACCTGCAGAAGATTCAAACTATGACTCGGACGAAACAATATATCTGCAATCGGATGAAGAGGTCGACTCGGATGATTCCATAGATTTTTTATATCCTTAACATGTATGAATAAAATATAATAAAATATTTCTTTTCTTCATCGTGTCAGATAATCCACAACGAAATATATATATATATGTAATATTCAATATAATCACTTCATTTGAATTATGTAGTTTGAATAAGTCACATCACGCATACACACACACACACACACGTACACCACTATGAAAGAGTGATGATAAATGAAAATAATAATGAAACCTACTATTTGGTAACTTGGAGTTATGCATATAAAATGCAAGAAAGACCTATTGGCAATATGTGGCCAGATCGAATGAGATTCGAAGAAGAGCTATATAACATCATGTTTCATTTTCCCAAGTGAGATCGTATATTTGTCCCTTATATATATATATATAAATGTTTTGATTTCCAAATATATTTGAAAATTAATACTTGATAAAGTAGAGAGTGGCGCCCCGCGCCCACCCACCCCGTGGATGGTGCCCCAACCTCGCACCATCCTTGTGTGTACCTACCCATGAGAATGTACACCCCAATATCTATTTTACCCCTCACAAATAATCATATAAATCGCCATAGAATACGACGTTAGGAGCACAACACCAATTTTCGTTGCATTCGTGGACGTTTTCAGCAAAATCCCAATCGATGGAAACTTCAGATTCGTCAGAAGACGAAGTGGATGAGTCTGAGTCTGAATCTGACTCATATGATTGAGCGGAAGAAGAGCTCACTTCATTCACTTGAATGGAGCCACCACCAGCTGCAACTCAATAAACTTGGTGTGGTGAATCACCACGTTCCAATATATTACTAGTGGAATCGGCAGCGGCTTTGGTTACTTCTGACATGATGTTCAGAAGTGAGGAAATGATCGACGTGTGATTGTATTTATATCATTCAGAGAAGTGGAGGAGGATATGTCAGGAGTGGGGATAAAGCGTGGAGTAAGATGTAGTCGATCATTCAAGTTTCGAATAGACTTATTTCCATAAGTAATTTAAAATATTTTTTGTAAATACTGAATGTGATTTCACTAGATATAAGTTTTTTGCTTATTCTTAACTTTATAACATTATGTTCTCTGTTCCCAAGTGATATTGAATACCTGGGAAAAAAATATAAAAATTTGACATATATCATTGTGTGCGCACCGATGTTCTTCAACTTTCATCATTCTGATGTATAACTATTTTATTATTCAAAAAAATTAATTCTTGGTGGAGTAGAGGTGGCGCCCGCGCCCACCCTTGGATGATGCCCCAACCATCGCATCATCCTGCTCATAATATCATCATCATCACTAACCACCAACACTTCGTCCTCCACCGGTTGCAGTACGGCCGGCCGTCTGCGTCCCGGTCTACGGAAATGCATTAAGTCCCACCACTCATCCTGCTCATTTCTTTCCCACTCCGCATCGCTCACACAGCCGCAGAACTGATTGCAAACATGGTCTTCGTCCATACCTTCCTCATCGCTGAACCACCAATCGTCATCTCCATGAAATGATCTTCTATCTATGGTTGATGACGAAGATGACTCTGAATCAGAGTCCGATCCCCAATCCGTTGGAGGTCCTGAAGTTGATGCTTCCATATCCATATGGCCACTAGTAGAGCTAATCTCCACGACTTGGATGGGACCATCATCCACTGGTAACAAACTTGGAGGTGGTGAATCACCACGCTCCAACACATATTCCTCGAGTCAGCAGAAGCTTTAGTTACATCTGACATGATGATCAGAAGTGAGGAGATGATCGATGTGCGACTCAATTTATATCATTCAGAGATGGAGGGGAGAGTGGGAATGAAGTGCGTAGTAGGAATGTGCTTGATCATTTCGAGTTTCAAAAATTCTAAGTCTCCCAATTTATAAGAATATTTTATGTGTAGACTAAATGATATATTATTTCAACATTGATCTATTAGCTTTAAAGAAGGAAAATTAATTCGAGCTCAGACATGTTAGAATTATTTGAATGATCAGAAAAATCTGTTTTTGCATTGTAACCAATTTCACCATATGCAGAAACAATATTAATATTTAAAGATAAACTATTAGAATAATGATTAATTAAAAAATATATATAACAATCATTCCATTATTTCAAATGAAACTAACTATTGCAATAGCAACATATATCTGCCAATTTCACCTGAAATAATGGAATTTTGCAGCGGTCACAAAATTTCATCTCGATGTCTCTCAACTTTCTCCTCAGGTGTAGATCCAATGCCCGACACCGCTGATGGAAATTGATCATTCCGCTGAATGTGGAGAAACATTCAAAACACAGATTCGCCATCCCATCCCTCGTCATCACCTCTGTAATACTGTAGTTGACACAGTACAGGATATCCTGGTGAGCAATCGATGCGGTATTGATCACCCTGCCTCTGGACAACACCTCATCCAGGTCGTCGAAGACGTCTTCACCTAGCCCCTCATCATCGGCAACCAAATGATCGTCTTCGTCTTGGTCTTCGTCAGCCAATGCTCCCTCATCGTTGGCGGGGTCCACTGCTGCTGCTGGTTCTACCTCTACAGCATCTGCTTCACCTGCAGCATCTGCTTCTGCTTCTTCCATGAAGCCTGCTTCCTCTTGAATATTCAATTCTTCCATCATGTTGACAACTTCTTCAACGGCACGTTTGAAACACATTTTGATAATTCTAAACAAGATACAAGTTTTCGAATGAAGTCCTACCATTGCAGGATTTAATTTATATGATTTCAATCTTAATCCCCTCCAAGAAACTCACATACCGAAACTTGAATATGAGTCGTAGAAATAACTTCAATACCCCCTCCCCAAAACATGCACTCGCCTAAGGCGTGTAAACATCACCCATCCTGCATATTGCCAGCGCATGCGCTCTACATGGACTCCTCCTCCCGAAGAGTGGGGAAAAGGCATAAAACTACGAGTGCTGGATCGAAACAATCATTCCTTCGACTCTGCTCGCTGGTATCTATCTAACATTTTTAGCTTTGTTTCAGATTTTCATCATGAAGAAATCCACCCCATCGCAGGATGCTTCCGCTGCACTGACCATCATGCAAATTATGACTTTGGCTCGCCCTGATGAAAGTGAGAGTTGTGAGGATGTTGGTGTGGCGGGACCATCCCAAATGGAAGGTGGAGTGATTCAGGATGATAGATTATCACAATGTTCCGAATGGAATAACCCATTGCCAGCTCTTTTTGTCACCCGTACCATCCCTGAACGACGCTGGACCATCGAGGTTGAGCATGAAGCGCAGGTGTTCGGATTCCGATGACGAATTCACCACGAGACCTCCTTCGGTGAAGCAACCAACCAAAGCAGGCTCCTATAAAGGCAAAAGTCTCAAGAGAGGATCTGCCAAGTGTTCGGGACTGCAGAAGTTTAAGGATGGTGTGAGGAAATACAAACCCATACGCCATGCCAACTGCACGGGCCGCCAGTAATAGGCGGCAGCGAAATGTAGTACCCGACACAGCCATCGTGGTGGAATCCCTAGCACCGGTGGCGGCTAAACCGATCGATGGTAATTATCGTAGACCATCTGTTGCTTCAGCTGAACCTATACCAACATCGTCCAAGGTCGAAGGTGGGAAAAGAGTTGGAAAGTCGAATCCATCATCGTCTTCAATTCCAGACATTGCATCGTCCATTAATCGAGAGTTGAAGGAGATAATGGATAAGGTTGGACGGGAGGTCGAACGTTCTCGTCCATCTTATGACGAATTGAGTCAACTTCAATTAGAATATGATGAACTCCTTCGACAGGCTTCCAAAGTGAAAGAACGAATGGAAGAATTGGAAAAATTGAATGCCAATCGCGAGGCTCAATATCAGCGAAATTTAGCAATGTTTAAATTTCATGAGGGTGTATATAAGGAACATTGTGATAAATATCTCAAATAATATCTAATAATGTTTAGTTGATAACTTTGAATAGTGTTGATTTTCCTAGACTTCATAAAGCAGATTGGAGTGTACATTTGAATTATTGGGTTTGGGCACACGGGATGGTGCGTGAGGAGGCGCCATCTTCTGCTTCATGAAGTCTTTTATTATCATATTTGGAAAAATATACTAATATCACCGCGAAAAATTGCTTTACCTGGTAGACAAACTTCTTGGCTGTTTCAAATCGCCAATAGTAAGATTATATTCCATATTTCCAGTATTGGAGCCTGACTATATAACTTCGACTTCTCCATTCGTGATCAATTAATCTGTGAGTCCATTTGCGCTTGAATTTGTTAGTGAGTCAGACATGGTTTTCATGTATTTTCCACTGTTTCTTGTTATAATTCCAACATCATCTGCACATGCAAATATCATTGGAAATTTTTTCTCCATCCTCTAGATTTGTAGCATGGATAATTATTCACACGTGCTTCTGTATATGTAAATGTTTTGAGTCTCCCACATAAAACTTGAGGTATTTCGTATTGTCTTGTAGTCAGCGTCGTGGGGTGCTATCTCCTTGTATTTCTCACAATATAGCTGGTTTTATTCCATATGTGTAGGACATATGAGATCTATCTCAGGGTATGTGATTTACATTTACATCGGGCAATAATTTTCACTGCATGGCGATTCTTTGTTTTTCATTCCTTTCATAGCCTTACTGACAAAATATACTCCTGGCGGTTCCTAGGAGTCATCATTCAGTAATGCTGGTCTCATGTGGTCTATGATAAGTCAGTGGATTTACATCGTAATCATTGCAAATGTTGTTTCCGGTTTTAGTTTCTTTCCCAAATTATTGATAAGGTGATATAACTTTCTGATCTCATTCCAGTGTTCAACGTATCTTGCTTTCCATTCCTATGTATGCGCTTCCTCCTCTTCCGAAATCTAAGTATTTTTGCATAGCTTCTTCGTAATATCTAGAAGTATCAAGTACCTAATTAGCAGCTATTTCTGGCAATTTCTCAACCTTTTGCTGTGAATTCCTATTTACTTAGATCACACTATATAATTACTCCCATGTATAATATAATAAAACGATTTTTCTGTGATTCATTTCTGGGTATACGACTTCCATTTACATCATACAATAGTATTCACTGCATAGGGATTAATTTTTTTTCCTTATTTTCATGGCCTAACTGACAAATCCTACTCTTGGGGGTTCCTTGAGGTCATCATTTAGAAATTCTGGTCTCATGTGGTCATGTGGTCGTAATCCTTGCAAAAGTAGTTTCCGGAATGAATTTCTTCCCCAAATTATTGATTGGGTGATATAACTTTCGGATTGTATTCCAGTGTTCAACGCTTCTTGCTTTCCATTCCTATGTATGCGCTTCCGCTCTCCCGAAATCTCAGTATTTTTCCATAGCTTCATAGTATCCAGAAGTACCAAGTACCCAATTAGCAGCTTCTTCTGGTCATTTTCCAATCTTGTGTTGGGAACTGCTATTCACTTAGATCACCCTATATTATTACTCCTATGTATTATCTTGTATAATATGATAAAACAATCATTCTGTTAGTTCGATGTGATGGATCCATTACGTCAATACTGATACATAATTTTCAACTAGAACGGACTTCGAAGCTATGTATGTTTTTCACTTTTATGTGTCCCGTCCTGTCATTTACAATCCATGTAACTTCACCGTCATTTGAATAAACTTGGAGAAGCCCTGCCAACAACAGATAATTCCCAACCTTATTATTGAAACAACATTTTCTGTCATTTTAGCACCAAAAAATATCATAACCTGTAACTTCGTCCAACTTAAGAATGGTAGGTACTGTCAAATCATCCAGTGGTTCAAATTCTACAACTTAATGCCATCCTTCCCCTCCAAATTGCCTGACCGCTCGCAAATCTTGAATAATAATAATATAATAATCTCACTTGGATATAGGAATCGAAACTGGTTATTCCATAGAATAGAATAGAATATAATGGAATGGAATTTATTTCCCAATATCCATTATTGCGATTACATAGTTCCCAAAAGTAAACAATGGGAAAATCCCTAGTAGGGCGTAGGAAACAAAAATCAATATAACATGAAATCAACATATCTTAACAAATTTATCAAAAAAAAACTATTATTAACACATATTATTCACAACTAGAATAAGATAATTGAATTCCACATATAGGAATAATAAGTAAGGAAAATATAAAATTATACAGTACATAGATGAATAGGAGTAGAAATAAAAAAATATCTGCATGGTAATGCCATTAGTGCACTTTTTAAAACTGACATTGAAATAATTCATACATTCGATAAAAATGTGTGAATTTGACAGCTCCTTTAGTTTCCTTTTCGAATAATTTAATGTTGTCAATATTTTGTATTGTCCTGGGAATATGATTAAATACTTTTATACCTGTATACCTGTTTCGATTGGTGTCATATTTGATGTTTGGCAGAATCAACTGTTTGTTCTGCCTGGTGTTATGACCGTGGATGCCAGACGTTTTTTTATTGGGTTGCAATTCTGGAATATTATCAATAAGATCTTGTAGATTTATAGTATCTCAAAGTATGGTCTACATGTTTCACTTGGATCGAGATGAGAGATTGCTCTGATGACTTTTTCTTGGAGAATGAGTGTACTTAACAGATTTACATGCTCCCAAGAATTCAATTACGGATGAGATTAAGCGGTGAAAGTAAGCATAATAGACGTTGACGCCGCACCCAGTCTTATATATTCCTAAGAATTCAATACTTTCACACAGCTCGATATTAGATACCGAAGTTGGGGTTTTTGTCGATATATATTCCTAAGAATTCAATACTTTCACACAGCTCGATATTACCAGATGACGTAGTTACCACACTGTTGGGTTTTGGATTTTATGGATGTTGAAAAGAAATGTTGAATAAATTTGTTTGTAGAAAACCATTGAATTATTCCATGCATTAAAGTTTGGCTTTTTGTGGCCAGTTTCCCCCAGTTTTTGTCATTGATCACAATACTGGTATCATCTGCGACTAGTGAGAAGAAAGTTTGGAGAAAATTGTAAATGAGATCATTAATATAAATCAGAAACAAAGTTGGGCCCAGCACAGACCCCTGAGGAACGCCGCATCCCACTCTTCGCTTCTGCGATTCTGCATTTGGTCTTATAACACCAATCATTTCACACAGCCTAACTGATATTTCGCGACCAGTCAAATACTATTTGAACCAATCATGAGGTATTTCTCTCGGGCCATAAAAAAATAGTTTGTTCAAAAGGATGCTGAAGTCCACACACTCAGATGCTTTTGATAAAGGGGGTGATAAATTATGCATCAATATTTACTTGAATTTTATCTTCATCATATGAAAATGAAAATACTCACGTTGTGTCTCCATTCGACTTTGTAGACTGGAGGATGAGCATGGACGATACAGTCGAAATAAACGTCAGTACCTTCTCGTATGTTATCAGGATTCAGTGATGTACCCAAAACTATCTTCGCCTCTGGCGTATCTGTAATACAAAGAATGGATTATTGCCCACCGATACAAAGACATACTACAAATAGATCATGCTCGAAATGAAAGAAGAGATATCGAGATATTTCTCCTCCCCATCCAAGCGCTTGATCACCACCACGAACCATAACAAGGTTCATTTTCAGAAGAAGACCCAAATTGTAACTGAAAGAACCAAACAATTGACGGACGGAATACATCGAATTTTGGATGATTGTGGAATTCAATGAAACTCTGGTATATTGTAGATCACGATCTGTCGGTTACACTTTGAATGAACCATAATCGAATCGTATGATTAGTTTCGGAGAATTAGGGCGATTTCAAAAATTGTTACAAAAACAGAAAATAAATTTTATTTATAAAAAGTTGGGAATATTTCATTTTTATTCTCGTGATTTGGGTAAAAATGTCATGCCTTTGGAAACGCAATACTATGATGATCCGAAACAATATTTAGTTCACCGGTATCATCACAAACACACTCAAAATAATCATATTTCGACGTTGTTAACTTCACTGATCAGAATTGAGATTTGCTAGAGTTTATTTTCGGAATTTGACTGAGTAATGTCAACAGTTTGGAAAGCAATACTTTTATGATACAAACACATAAGTTTTTCATAACACTACTAAAAATATTCTATTCCGAAGTTATTAACATCATGCTTCCGAAAAAAACCTTGAAGAACCATATGTTTTCAACTTTTAACGTTGATATGAAAGAATCCTCACGCCATAATATGTGAAAGACATCAAGCCACCAAACTCATATATTAATAATACAAGGGCCCTACAAAAAGTTACTCTTCTATTTCAGTCAGGGAAAATCAATCTGATGCCCGATGAGGTTCTGCCAAATCTCACAACGTCTGACCAAATTGTTTTGTTCCACGTGGTTTTCTTCCAAAGCCTTTCGACGCATCTCGTTAGCTTACTCGACTGTGGCATCCTACATTATGATAGGTTCGTGATAGTTATTTATCATGGCACACTACTACAAAATGTTTTTAAATGATGAATTTGGGTCACAGTCTCAAAAAAATTTCAAATGTTTCATGGGGCCATTTTTCGACTCAATTATCCACCTAGTCTTGGAGATAATACTGGAATGATTGGCATCTTCTGTTGACAGTTGTTTTTGATCTCCCGAATGGGCAGGATTCTCAACTTTCATTTCGAGATCTTGTCAAAATAGTACGATATTTTTATACTGGATAGAGCTTTCCAGTATAAACATATCGTTTTCCTGGAAGTATTTCCAAAGATTGTCTATATCATTTTGGTATTTCTATTTGTAGATTGAATAGAATGATCAGAAAGACGTTGACGGATCTTGCATAAGAGACGAAATAAGTCCTGTTTGGCTTTTGTTGTTAATCACATATTATAGCTTGATGGTTTTCACATATCAACGTTAAAAGTTGAGAACATATGGTTCTTCAAGGTTCATATTGGAAGAATGAAGTGAATAACTTCGGAAAAGGATATTTTTAGTTTTTTTCTGATGACCCCTTTAAGATGAAATACTGTGTTTGTATCATAATGACATTGCTTTCCCAACTGTCAACATTACTCAGCCAAATTTCGAAATTAAACTATGAAAAATCTCAATTCTGATTAATGAAGTTAGCAACATCAAAATATGATTTTTCTGATTACGTTTGTGATGACCCCGGTAAACTGAATACTGTCTTGGATCAAAATAGTATTGCCTTTCCAAAGTCATAACATATTTCACCCAACTCACGAGAATCAACAAGAAATAATCCCAATTTGTGATAAATTACCTTTATTTTATGTTTTTGTAACTACTTTTAAAATCATCCAGTTCCTCCGAAACTAATCATAGGATTCGATTATGGTCCATTTGAAGTGCTACCGACAGATCGTGATCTACAACATAGCAGAGTTCCATTGAATTCCGCAATCAACCGAAATCCCATGTATTCCGTGCGGGGTTTTTGGACAGAATGTTCACTTTACAAAAAATGTTGCATCAATTCTTTTCATGAACAAAAGTTGCTATATCCCGAAATTTGGGTACATAGTGTCAGGGAAATACAATAATATTTTGTATCCCACAAGTTGCATTGCTGACACAGCTGACCAAAAGATATGAAGGGACTTCACGTAGTCTCACAGTACTCAGTTGAAGTTCATATTATTTTAAATGAAAGTCAAGTGGCTCCTAAAGTAGTATATTATTTTTCAGAATGTGAATTTTAAAGATGAATAAACCAAATTTTCCGTTTATGTCTTTCTTGTTACGGACAATTTTCGAGTCATATTGCAAAATCCGACTATATTAGGTGATTGTTTTCCTTTCATATATTTTCCCAGAACATGGAAACAAAACGTGTTACAGTGAAAATCCATACATTGTACCGAGTCGAAAGATGCCGCACTGATGAAATCAGCTTTGATCGGGAGGGACTTTGATGATGAAGAGCATGTAACGGTGGGGTAGAGAATGCATGTATCGAGAAAACTAGCAGGTTTCAAGTACTATAAGACCACACGACCTCATCAACATTAGGAAAAGATATCAAGAAAAATAATTTTTATCAACTTTCAGTCAAACATGTGGCACTATAGAAAAAAAGGAGAAAAGTGCATCGCTAACAATAGTTTCAAAGACTCATGGCTCCAAAAAAATTCAACATACATGATAATTCCATATCCTTCCAGTTGTGCGATGCAAATAATATTGTTAATTTTTTTATCGGAAACAAAACTGAGTGATAGAGTCAACTGCAATGATAACATCAATTAGTAATCTACTATATTTTAGGAATTTTATTTGATCACAGAGGTTGAATTACTAGCCTTCATGTCACAAATGGAAAGCCGGTTTATAGGAATTGATGACTCTGATAATTTTCTTGTGAACCATTGCTGCCCATCATTGTCACCTATCATTCTGAACCTGATAAGTTTTTATCTGAAACATGTTTTTCCAGTAAAGGAACACAGGAGGAAATTCCAAGTCAATCTCCACAAAAATAATACCTGTAGCTCACTTTATTTTCGAAGGGTATGCATTTCGGAGGTTCGAACCTCCATCATCAGCACGAATACGAAGAGTCTACAGAAAAGATGAAGTTTGAAACTCACAATAGAAGGAGACGTGAAAAAACACACTTACTTGACAAATAGTCAACATAATAGAATAACAAACAGATAAATAAACAAAACAAATTTTGTCATCAACACTCCACATATAATAAGAAGAAAAGAAAAGCCATCGAATACGTACGAGGCGTAGTGATAGACTGACTATTAGTTGTTGAAGAAAAGAGCACATATCGTATTTTCTGCTTGTTAGTTGTCCATAGATGGTATATGATTTTATAGTAAGGAACTTATTTGAAGAACGATAGAAAAATTCATTGGGTTAGTATCCGTTGTTTGGGGAACATAGTTGTTGAAAAAATTCACCAGGAGTTAAACAAAATGTAAGGACTCAAAAAAACTGTATTGAATCAAATTCCAGCTGGTCGTTGACACAAATCAAGTGGAAGGCTTTTTTTGCCTTGTTCATCTCAAAATTTCCAAAATTCGATCTATCTGGTACTTTTGGGCAGTAATGAGGGAAGTCTCACAAAATGTGTGTGTCGAAGTTAGGGAGGTGATGGCGGAGGATGATTGTGTATTAGTGATATCAGTGTGCAGTTATTTGTTGTATTGGTATAGGTGTTCTTCATTTCTGTCGAAAAAACTTCCGGCCTGTTTGCAATGTATACTACTGGGCATTCAGAGCATCTCAGTTATAGACCCGATTTCTTGAATTTGTTTGTTTTATCTTTATTGTTACAAAGGTTTTTCGTTCAAGTTGTTCAGAGTTCTGTATGAAATTTGGATATTATTACTAGACATTTGTTTGGCAATAGAAGTATAACTAGGACACAGAAGAGTAGTGAGCGATAAGTTTGCTAGGTTGGAGTTAGTCAATAATTGTCTATTAAAATGTTTGGTTTATGTTTGTTGTAGATTTTTCAACAACTGATGAAGGGATCCATTATTTTAAGCGATTTGGCTTGATTATGTTGAGTTCTATTTGGAAACTTCCTTCAGAAAGAGGGATGGTGAGAGAGTCTGTGAAAAGGTTATGGCTAGTTTTGGCAGTGTGGATGGTTGGATGACTCTGGTATAATTGTGTGTTTGCTGAATTCAATGTGGGTTTTGTTTTTTGGTTAGTAGGAGTTCTAGAAAAGCTAAATCAAATATTTTCTTTTCTCCTCCATAGGTGAACTCTATGGAATTATGTGAACTGTTGAAAAAAAGCAGAAAAATTTGTTCAGTTGGATTCAGAGCCTTGGAATAGGACAATGCAGTCGCCTACACATACCAGTACCAGAATACGATATTGTTCTTGAAGTTTAGGTTTCTGAAAATTATTTTCTCAAAGTTCTCAAAGGTAAAGAACTTCAGGAGTGCATAATCGGCTTTCAAAGAGTAGATTTTTGGTGTACATAATAAGGTCTTTGAATGGAATATTTGGGAACAAGTTTTCAACATCAAAAGATATCAAAAAGGAATTTTCCGGTATGAGTTGATTTTTGAGTTTCCGACACAAATCATAAGAGTTCTTCAAAGATCTGTGGTTATCGAAATCTGTTAGTATATAAAGAGTTTCAATGAGCCATTTGGCCAGGTTTGAAGCTGATGAATTCGTATAGGAAACGACCGGATGTCAAAATACTTGCATACTTCGTTGAATATCCTGGAAGTTATTCTTTAGTAAAAGATATTGTGTAAAATTCTTTCTGCACATATCTGTTTTGTTTTTTGCGAGCGTTCGGAGGGCAATTCAAAGATTTGTGCAAGATGATCTGAAATACCCATATATGCCGATTATACACAATTGTATTATTCATTTTAATATGATGAGGTGTATCATCATGTGAATGTTATAAATGAAGAATTGAACTACTGTGGAAGTATCCAACGAATATGGACACAACATATACCTAAGTGATAAGTCATCAGATATAGAAGACAGAGAGTGCTAGAACGTAAGTTTGTGAATTGGATATCAAACCGTTCAAAAGTTAACAGGGAGGCGCGCTATAAAAAGCCGCACTGTATATCTATTTGTCAGAAATAAAGTGGGGAATTCAATTGATGGTATCTTCCAATTGGAAGAGCACATTTCATTGTTGATGCAGGGGACATATAGAAGATCGAATTATTATATTTCCACAGGCATGCATTGAACCACAAAACTGATTCTGTTTACTTTCAACAACTGTGATGTGTCATATCATTATTTCTTGGATGTCAATGAGCAGCAGAGAATTCGAAAGGTTGAAATCCCATCCTTGAAATTTTAATTCGATATAAAGAAGAGGGATCCAATTTCACAAATTCTTGTAACAGCAAATTGGCTGAGAATGACCGATAGATACCCTTCAAACTGTGGTATTATTTATTGAATGATATTCAGAACCGTTGTGCATCATCCACATACATAGGACGCAAAATAGTCCATCTCGATATATACTAGACCAAGTAATTCAATTCATCGTTTACGTATATGATAGCTGATTTGTTGAAAATATAAACAGGACATAAAATCAGATGTGAAATCATCTGCGACTGAAAGATAAACTTAAGTCACTATCTTCCATCGTCAAGATAAACTCTTGTGGGGTATTCATGTTGAAAAGGGAAACATTCTCAATTAAATATTGATAGAATGTTTTTTTTCTGTGAAATGAAAAAAATCCACGAATAAAATGAAGTTATTTTTTTGTGAATGTCAAACAAAACAACTACTTCCCTGGCTAAATCCACGCTGGACATTGAACTACATCTGATAGATATTCTGAAAAGGCCCTAACTCAAAAAAAAAATCTGAAATTGAAAACTTGCATTTTCAATAAGATAGTTATTCCATTTTCTATTCCAGTCTTAATTAGGAACTCATAAAGATGAATGAGGCAAAGAAAAATGTTTTCCAAAAGAGAGTACTCATCAGAAATCATTCGTAACATTGACGCAGAAGAGACATCGCATTCACTAAGGTCTTCAATACATTTTGTCGACGAAAATCTATTCCCGCTTCCACGATCATCAGAAAGACCGGAAGGAATGGGAAACACATTTTCAAGAAGCAATCTCCTTTGCAAAGATGGAAAAAGTCAGAATAATTTCTTTCGGAGAACACTTTGAAATTAGGTGTTTACTGACAATAAAACCTGTCATGGGTATGATAGATTGATTTGTTGAAAATTTAAACAGGATGTTCATGAAATCAGATGTGAAATCATCTGCGACTGAAAAATGAACATTAGTCACTATCTTCCATCGTCAAGATAACCTCTTGTGGGTATTCATGTTGAAAAGGAAACATTCTCAATTGAATATTGATAGAAAGATTTCTCATAAATTGAAAAATTCACGATTGAAATGAAGTTATTTTTGTGAATGTCTAACAGAAAACAACTACTTCCCGGCTAAAGCCACGCTGGACATTGAACTACATCTGATAGATATTCTGGAAATGCCCTAACTCAAAAAAAAAATCTGAAATTGAAAAATTTGCATTTTTATTCAGATAGTTATTTGATTTTCTATTCCAGTCTTAATTGGGAACTCATAAAGTGGAATGGGGCAAAGAAGAATGTTTTCCAAAAGGGGTACTCACCAGAAATCATTCGTAACATTGACGCAGGAGAGACATCGCATTCACTAGGTCTTCAATACATTTTTGTCTACGAAAATCATTTCACGCTTCCTCAATCATCAGGAAAACCGGAAGAAATTGGAAACACATTTTTCAAGAAGCAATCTCACTTTGCAAAAAATGGAAAAAGTTAAAATCATTTATTTTGGAGAGACACTTTGAAATTAGTGTTTTCTGACATGTCAGGGTATGATAGATTGATTTGTTGAAAATATAAACAGAATGTTCATAAAATCAGATGTGAAATCATCTGCGACTGAAAAGAATGAACTTTAGTCACTATCTTCCATGTCAAGATAACCTCTTGTGGGGTATTCATGTTGAAAAGGAAACATTCTCAATTGAATATTGATAGAAATATTTTTCTGTGAATTGAAAAATCCACGAATAAAATGGGATTATTTTTTGTGAATGTCTAACAGAAAACAACTACTTTCGGCTGAAGCCACGCTGGACCACCATCTGATAGATATTCTGAAAGGCCCTAACTCAAAAAAAATCTGGAATTGAAAATTTGCATTTTCATTCAGATAGTTATTGATTTTCTTTTCCAATCCTAATTGAGAACTCATAAAGATGAATGAGGCAAAGAAGAATGTTTTCCAAAAGGGAGTACTCACAGAAATCATTCGTAACATTGACGCAGGAAAAATATTTCTATCAATATTCAATTGAGAATGTTTTCCTTTCCACATGATAGCTGAGTTGAATAATGATTTTCCCACGATCCCCCAGTCAAACTCTGTTGCGTACAAAATTTCGGAAGAAGTTATATTTCCACATCATATCTGGAGGTGCAAAATACCATGGCTAATGAGTTTTGAGTTGGATGCAAAACATGCTTTTCACACAGCAATTCCCAAAGGAATCCTTTATGTTGCAGATAATGAATTTCCAATTATTGTTTCATGCCACCCTACTGCTTTGAAGTGAATTGTTGTCCACTCTGGAACATTGTAGTCGACATTTCCCTCGGAAGATGTCAAGAGGATCGTTCCAGACTATTTTCATTTGTGTTTGACCCATTTTTTTATGGTGATGACGGGAAAAAAATCTGATGTGAAGGATCTGTTGAGGATTCAACCAATGACAATAATGACAAGGATGATGTTGATGACGAAGATGGAGGCAGTGGTTGTTATTCTCCACATCACTTAGGATATTTTGTTCGCGTACATATATGTTGTCTCCCAAACACATATGTCCGGCGATGAGTATCGCGTCAGTGTCACTATATTATAAAATTAACTCTTCATATTACTCATATGCTGAGTTTTCAGCATAGCAAAACAAATTCAGTGACTCACTGCACTCATCATAAATTTTACACTGAAGATTGCAAATTATCTCAATGACACTTTTTCTGGCCATTTTCCTGTGAATTCGACTTCTACATTTCGATATGTAAATCGTGTTTTGGTATGAAACTTATAATTCCTCAAGTCATCATGTGCGTGTGGTTGGAATCCATATGCTCTCAGTCAACATTTTAATTACATGCAGCTATCTTAGAAAAAACTCTGATGGTTTTATTTAGGCCACTTAATGAGATAAAGTAGAATCATAACACAAATATTAACAGTCTAGAACTTAGTTGTTGTATAAAGACCCAATTTCCCCATATGAAACCCAATTTTCCTATATAAAACCAGATGCCGTTAACACTTTGGAAATTTTTTCGAGGCAGCAGTCGACAGCCGACGTGTGAATAAAACAAAATTGTGCAGATGAAAAATCTTGTTGGTCGTGTCTCTGCAGAAATTCTAACCAAATTGGAATAAAACTCTGCATCTATGAGAAAAAGTTCAAACTCGAATATGATACACATGAAAAAATAAGCACAAAAAACAAATCCTGACAATGAAAAAGGAAACCGAGGGCTTGAAAACAGAAACGCTCTAGTATAGTCAACATAATATCAGAAATGAACGAGATCAGACGTCGAGAAAAATCACACTATCATTTGGGGTTCTGAAAAGAAGTGCAGATTGCAATCAAATGTATTATTCTATCGTTCAGTATTCATACACTGAGAATGTACCGCTTGGAAATATTGATGCAACAAATGAGTAGATCGTTCAGATCATTTTCCTGATAGCAAAAAGCATCGATATTGCTAAGAAAAAAAAAAAATGTTCCGAAAAGTTCGAAGAAACTCTCATAACACACAATGTTCATTTTCCTGTTATTCAGGGAAGTGCATGTTTCGGACCATGAAGGTCCATCATCAACCAAAACGGAACCATTATTTCGAAATACATATATAAATATATGGATTGATATAAAATTAATAATCAAAATTTAGTCAGAAATAGAGTTTGTTACTCACAGGGAATAGTAGAATATTGTAAACAGTTTGAAATATTACTAAAAACGTTAAAATTCTTCAGATTCTGTGACTAGGATCATACTTAAATATAAAATATAAACTACTAGTACAAGGTTAAAACACAAGGCATGTTGGGTACCGTATTTCAATAAACAATCCCAACCATCAGCGAAACAACTCTATGCATGACTAAAAGTAACATTTGATAAATATTGACGGGATGATTTGTTGTTATCAAATATGAAATACCCGACATCTGAACGAATTTTACAAGAGAGGGGCATGAAACAAAAGAAGTTAGCGATATTTTTTAAATGGAGGTGACACCTAGCTGAGAAAAGGGCAAATTACTAGGAAGGAATCAAAGTGATGTCCAAATTCAACAGGTGTCATACTAGATAAAACAAATTTGGAAATTATAATAGGGTATTTTATTCATAGAAAACAAGGGTGTTGAAGAAACTAATACAATCAGAGTTGATCTCTTCATTCAAAGAAATGACATCACTATTATTGAAAAAAAGCTGATTTCAAAATTTCAAGAAGATTGAGTTCAGTGCTTTCATCACAAACGTGTAAAATTCTCAGGACCTATTAATTTGGGAAAAGTGTCGGAGTTGATTATGTGATTAGCCAATGTGCTCTTTAAGTTGGCTTGGTGAATGTTGGGATGAGGATGTTTTTCAATAAATTATGTTCCATGACTCTGGTAATGATCTTTCTTGCAGTCTGACCGATATATCAGGGGATTGCAAGTTGGCAATGAACAAGAAATCGAGTAAACGCCAGACCGGTTATGTGGAAAATGTTGTCTTCAGTGTTACAAAATGTTTTAAATAGAGATTGTGGCAAGTATAAAAAAAAGACAATTATGTTTTACTGAATCTAATCAAAAGGTTTCTAGCATCATAGAAAACTCTGCAGGAAGGAAGTGGAGTGAATGGAGGAATTCTGAATCTACCAGAAAGAGAAGAAATCAGAGGAAGATTCAAAGATTTTTGTCATATATTGGTGGTAAAGTTTGTTCAGTAGATGTGGAGAAAAGACGTTGTTGAAAGCTATTTATTCAATGATATTGAGCTTCTTTTGAATTTTCACGAATAACACTATAAAAGCTGATCCAGGATGCCGTCAAAGTATGAAAATGTTCACTTTGGGCAGAATGAACCATCTCCCAACGTGACTATTTCCTGAATGTATGCAGGAATTGCAACAACGCAAGGTGCGAGGAGAATCTTACTTGGTGATCAATAAGGAATAACCTCTCAGATACTGTTTCCAAAAATACCTAAACTCATCCACCAGATTACAGAGTGATCGACCCATTAATCAGTTTCAGTTTGATACAACATTTTGCATGTGATTATCCTGAGAAACCAATACCTTCCTTGAAAGTATACTTCAAAAAATTGCAGAGGAATTGAAACAAAAAGTTCAGTGCAGAGATTGGCAGGAGTTTGGTCGAAATAATGGAAACAAACGAATTAAAATTATAGATGTTTCGAAACTTTTTCCATCTCAGATCTTTGAAGTATAAAGACATTTTAAATGAAATTCTTGAACAAAGTTCATGAGAAACCAGATTAAACTATATACATTGTTTAGGAATTTTATTTTTGAATGTCTTGTTACTGTAAACGATTTCGAAATATTTCAATAGAAAGGTGATAACCTCGACCTTCTAGAATGTTTGGAGATAAATGAATGAAAAAGTCATAATATTCCTCAATGACAGGATCAACTGAATTATTCCCCGTTATCGAATTTGTTTTACTGAAGAATGAACAAGTAAGGCATATAATTTAATAAAATAAAATAAGGTTTAAAACGCATATTAGTGGAAATCGTCCAGTGAAATCAGTGGCTTTCGTGCACCAATTAAAAAAAATACCATGAACATATCTACTATTGAGATCCCTTCTTCTAACCGGTCACGTCAATTACATTTTCGAGGAGACATCGTTCGCGATGAAATTCCGAAATACATTCCATCCCACGGAGCTGTGACCGCCACCCCTCAATTTTTTAAATGGCAACATATGGAAAGTGATACCTCATTTGAAGGTTTGTTTCCATCCCAATAACAAAAATAAAATTAATTAATTCTATCGATTTGTTTTCAAGATATAGGTACTTGAAGTTGGTGAATAAGTTTTATTCACTCAATCAATAAAACAATATCTGATAAAGCAACTGTCCCAATAATTATGATTGTCAATGAACTAAATGTTCAAACTGTCTACCACCCATTTCCATACAATGAGTACAAGTTCTGTTCAAAACGAGACCTCACATTTCGTAGCATTTTTGGCGTTATTCGACGGCTTTCTTCAATAATTCTTCTTCGTAAATGTTCCAGAGATTCTGGTTCGGTTGCAAATATTTTGTTTTCCAAGTGACCCCACAAGAAAAAGTCGAGTGGGGTTAAATGTGGAGATCTGGCTGGCCACTCTATAGAGCCTCTTCCTCCAATCCAACTTCCTCATAAATAATTCTCCTCCGTAAATCTTCCAGAGATTCTGGTTCGGTTGCAAATATTTTGTTTTACAAGTGAACCCCACAGGAAAAAGTCGAGTGGGGTTAAATCTGGTGATCTGGCTGGCTACTCTATAGAGCTTCTTCTTCCAATCCAACTTCCAGGAAACATTCCATCCAAAAACGCCCTGACAGGCTGTGCTAAATGTGGAGGTCTTGCTGAAATATCAAGTGGTCTTCATGGTAACGATCGTCATTTTCGATGATGTCTACTAATTGTGGATAAACAAATTCATTCAATGATTGTAAATAAGTTTCTCCTGTCAGGTTACCGTCGAGAAATACTGGTCCAATCAAACGGTCCCCAAAAATACCAGCCCAGACATTGAGTTTTTGGGGAGTTTGAGTATGGACTTCGTGGAAAACATGTGGATTGGTATCTGACCAATAACGACAAATATGAAGATTCATAGTCGAATTTAAAGAGAATTTAGACTCATCAGAAAAGCAGATGTTGAAAAGGAAATTCTCATCAGCATCTATTCTCGTAGTTATTATTTCACAAAATTTCTATCACCTATCAAAATCATCTTCATTCAATTGGTGTACCAAATGTATTTTATAGGGCTGAAATTTAAGATGTTTCAGGACTCGGCGGATACTGGTTCTACTGTGCTCAATGTTGGGTCTGCATAAACTTGTCCTAAAAGTGCAACTTCAACAACTTCATTTCTCAACGGAAATTCACGTTCTGGGTCTCGTTTCTTGTTGGCTACTGATCCAGTTTGACGAAATTTCTGCACTAATTCTAGAACGTATTTTCTAGCAACAAGTTTATCTGGATGCGTTTCATTGAACGAATTAGATATACGGTTAAAAAAAAATTGTTATTATATCAACTCTTTCCGCGATCGTATACACCATTATTGCAAAGATCAGTTTGACACTGATAGACGTCCACAATTGCGATTTGGCGGAAAAATGATCTAATACATGTTTTTGTTGTACTCGCATTTGAGTCGAATTCGAGAAAACGTCTTTTTTCGATCTTAAAAACCTTAAAAAAATCATTGATTGAGTGAATGAGAAGTGATTTCCCCCCTTCAAGTTCCTATATCTCGAAAACGAATCGATAGAATTAATTATTTTTGTTGTTTGATATTAAGAAGGAAAATACTCTCAAATGTGATGCCATATGTTGCCATTTAAAAATTTAGTATTTCGGATGAATTTCATCGCGAACGGTCGTTTTTGATGGCCCACTCTGTATATATATATATATTATATATTTTATATATATGTATATATATATATATATATATGATATATATATATATATATATATATATATATATATATATATAGTGACCGACAGAAAGTACGCATCATATGGGAAATTCTTTTAATAATAAATTTTGACAAATATCGATACGTCCAAACCTACAATATTATCATGTATAATATAACAAGTGCCGATAAAATTGCCGATTATTCTTCGACTTCACTTGAAGAGTTATCATGAAATTTGAAAATACAACGAGTGCGTAGCACGAGTTGTATTGCCTAAAATTGTATGATAACAAGTAATTGTGAAGGAGAAGAATATTCAGGACAATTTTGTCGACACGAGTTTTTTGTATGAAAATTTCACAATTCTTCCTTTTTTATGTACTGATAATTGGAACTAGAATCAATAATTTCAACTCATTTAGATACATAGAAAATTACAATTCATAAATTGAAATTTTGACATTGAATGAAAGTTCTGAAATACTATTTTCGAATTTTTGCTCATTTGTAGCAGTTCCCCATCTATTGGATTCCATTTCTTGTTGGAATTACCGACTTATATTTCGAAAGCGAAACGATATTCAAACGTCAGTTATGCGTCAGAATTTCGGTTGCCATGGATATCGAGCTCGTGGTATCATCGTATAATAATTCGCTGCAGGAGAGAATAATCAACAAAGCTTCAACCTCATTGGATATGATTTATCATCAGGGGCAATTTCATTGTGTTTTTGACAGTTGCGTGAAATACTCATTGTTGATGGATGCATCGACAGATTTTCTCATGATCAAAGAGGCCATGAAACAATTGACTAATAATGCTAATATGTTATTATTAAGAGTTGTCAAACAATTCAGTAGTGTTATTATTCATCCAGATATTTTTATCGTCTTTCTTGTATTATATTTTTCATTTTCGTTCCAAGGCATGATAGAAGAATGCCAAAATGTTATTTACTGATACTTTAAACGGTTTTCCCAGAACTGTCGTGGTGGGCTGAGAACCAAATTGGACGATAGAGGCAAAAGTCATTTTCCTACAAAAGTTAAGTAGATACGCAGATTGTTAAAGAAGCAATGATATTTTTTCCAACAAGACGGAGCGTCAATACATAGTATCTTTGAGTTCAGAGATTTGACGCCCTTGGAATTATTTTTATGGGAGTACCATTTAGAAAAAGTAATACTACAATGTATTAATGACATTACACCAGAAATGCTGCGAAATGTGTCCAGAGAAATGAAATCCCAAAGAGCTACATGTATCGAACGCCAGGGTAGGCATGTCGAGTAATGGACAATTACAAAGTTTCGAGTATGTATTGAATTGTGTGGTTTATAAATATTTCAGCTTCTAATTTCATTATAAAGTCCTTGTTAAGCCAAAAGTTAAATAATTTCTTTGTTCTCATAAAAAAATTTAATCAAAATTGTGTAGATATATGGTCCTTCGTTATTAATAAACAGAATAGGAATTATAATGTCCTGAAGATATTTCAGTGACCTCTTATGAAGCAGCTGAACACATGTCAAATAAACAGATTTAAAATTTTCCCCGAATAAAATATAAATAGCTTGGTAATCTTTACAAAATGTTATTTGAAAAATGACCGTTGGCTTTACTGATGAGTTTCTTTGTCAGATATGTATTTTTCCAAATTAATTCTGAACAACTTTCGCGTATAGCATTTTTCGATATTTTTCCAAATAAGTGTGTTTTGAGATATGACTTTTAAATTTTTTTAATTTCCAGCCAAACGCGAAAGGACGACAGCACTGTACAACGTCTTTTGAGGTTTCCATATATATATATATATATATATGTATATATATATAAATATATATATATATATATATATATATATATATATATATATATATATATATGAAAAGCATCAAATTATAGATAGTGACACCTATATATCATCGACATATTTTTTCTTCTTTCTTCTTTCTTCTTCTTTCAAACTTTTTTCATAAAAAAATATGTCGATGACATTATTTTGGCAATGCCAAAGGATAGTACAGATGAGATTCTCTTTACCTTCAACAACTATGACCCACATATCCAGTTTACTATAGAAACCGAAAACGTCGAACAATCCGTACCATTTCTGGACACCAGATTCGTACGTTCCAATGAGAACAAAATACTGATAGATTGGTATCGGAAAGATTGCAGTTCTGGAAGATATTTAAATTATCTGTCCTATCACAAACATTCGGTAAAAGTAAATCTGGCAAAGCAGATGAAGAACAGGGTGCTGAGAATTTCAGATAGAAGTTTCAACAATAAAAATCTTAAAATCCTTTTAAATCTCTTTTTAGACAATTCTTATCCTCCAAGTTTAATAAAAAGTATATTGTTCAACACATCACCTATTACTGAGCCACAACATAGTCATATAAATCTTAAAATATCGAATAATAACACAAGGACTACTATCAGTATTGTCCCCAGTATTTTTACCTCTCTACCGTACCTAAGAGATATTTCACCCAAACTTGCTAGACTTTTCAAAACCATAGATAATATCAAAATAGCGAACAAAACAGTACTTACAATCAAGTCTATTTACTCCAAAGTGAAAGACAAAGTTCCAATGTTAGACAGCAGGAATGTTATATATATTATACCTTGCCAGGGTTGTGACAAAGTATATATTGGTCAAACTGCAAGATTATTAAAACAGAGATTAATATCACATAAAAGTGATTGCAGGCACCATCCAGAAAGATCTGCTCTAGCAGATCACGTGAACAAATTCGACCATCATATGAACTATGATGAAGTTAAAATATTAACTAATGAACGACACACTGCTGAGAGGACTTTTCTGGAAATGGCTTTCATATCACAGGAAAAAAATCATATGAACAAAAAAACTGATGTCAACCACCTAAGTGAAATTTATTCCTTCTTATTAGCAATGGAAAATACAAAATTTTCCTCAAATCAATCGGAGCTCTTTACTAGTTATTAATATATCTTCAAGTTGGCCCAACCTTCAGTTGGTACTAACAAGAAAATTACTATAATACTTTGGCCAATAATGGCACACCAATTCATATCAGTTGGTACTACCCTCAGTTGGTACCAGTGACTGTCTAAGCAGATGACAAGTGAATAAATAATTTTCCCACCATTTATAACCTATTGTACTTTCTCAAGGCACACATGTTTCAGAATTTATATTTTAATATTTTAATTAGTAACTGTTCAATGAATTTTAATGTGTATAATTAGTTGACGATTTAAAACATGAGGTTGCCAACTTCAAAGTCATAATTTATATTTCACCGTACTTTACATGAAAAACATTCATAAACAACATAGAAACTAATCTCAACAAAGATGTAAGTTATTAGTACCTTAAGGTTCGAATGACACACTAATTTGTTCAATTCTTCACTGTGGTATCCCTGAAGATGGAAATAAAACATTCCGAAAGCTTGGACAAACTTTAAAGAGTACACTTTTTCTTCTGCTGCATACCCCAATAATCATATATATATATATATATATATATATATATATATATATATATATATATATATATATATATATATATGGGATTCAATGAAAAACTGAAGACTTGAGACTGAAGACAACTAAGCAAAAGGTGGAGGACGAGAGCGTTCCGTAGATCTGTTGCACACTGTATATCTGGAAGGAAAGACTTCTATTCCCACCAAGACCTTCCAAGAATAATTTCACGGAACTTCAAACACGAGTTCACAAAATAGTTACAGACGCAACCCTGCCATTCGAAATGGTTTGTTTCACAAATCCATTTGATCCGGCTGGTTGTACGTTATTATACGTCTGTTGGAGTTAAGGGGTAACAATGAACTTATTCTGATATAGATTCCAGTTCCATACATTTTTCAAGTATCATTAGTCTCAGACGATAACGTTCTCAATGTTTGAACTGGTTCACTAGTTTTCAGTTATGTTGATCGATAGAATGAAATTTCCATGAAATCGAATATCGGGAACCCAAATATAGAATTGGGGCTCATTCCTTCTATCCTCATTGAACAAAATCCATATTCATTCAATGGTGCATGAAATCGAAACTTATTGAGAACTCGAAGAACAAAGATTTCAATGACTCAGTTCATCAAACAATTACTCATAGTTGTTGGATTATTTCATCAAAGTTATATTATATATGGTGTTTCTTAATAACATGCCAATATTTGAGAAGATTATTCTTGGGTCGATTTTGAGGAAAAAACTTCATATGAACATATATCCTGAATGTCTTAACTTTTGAACTACAGGGTGCTGAAGTTTTAAGAAAAATTCTTTTTTTTGTGATTACTTTGGTATGTCAATAGATATTTTTGTGGAACGTGGGACGCATCTTCTATGCATCAAAATGCATTCTCTGCTGTACACCATGATTATTATGCTTGCCAGTGGCGTTCGTGCGGGATTTGCACTGAATCATTTCGTAGAGAAATGTAATACACCACTGTGAAAACTATTTTTGAAATCCTCATTTCTCTCTCAGCAAATCTGGTCTCCTGATTTTTGTTTGTTTGACGTAGGGTTTTCGCATGAAAAAATTGTAATAATTCATATGCACGGTGTTATGAAATTGGGGATCTAGTAGGTAAGAAGCGGATTTTTTTTGTAAACATAAACAGTATTGACCGTTGTCTACCTAGTCCAGTTGTCACGTATTTAAGATATCAAAATTGACAATATAGAGAAAAGTGGTCCATTTAACGAATTCTGAATTTTCAGATATACATTACATATATGAGCTTGCTGATAGTAACGCACTGGGAGTCAGTCGGTTGTATATAAATCGCTTTCCAAATGGAAATATTCCAGATGCACAAACATTCCCAAACATTCATTGAAGGTTGTCCGAAAAAGAAAGTTTTGAGTCGGACAATCATCTAAAAAGAGTACAACGTACTGTAAGAACAACAGGAACAACAGGTAGCGGTTTTGATTTCGATTGAGAAAGATTCCTGATTAAGTACACGAAAAATTGCGAACAATTTGAATATCTCACATAGTCTTATATGGAAAATTCTCCATGCCTTTTTATCATATCTCTACCATATCCAACGGGTTGAGGTGCTACTCCCTCGCGACTTTTCATTATGGATGAACTTTTGCCAATGGCTGCTTCAAAAAGTGTATGTTAATCCATTATTTGATACTGAAATTTTATTCACCGATAAAACCAATTTTTCCAGAGACGCCATCCAAAATTTTCGCAATAATAATTTTTGTGCTGAAAATAGCCCACGTGCAATCTTGGAATCCCGTCACCATGAGCAATTCTCAGTTAACGTGTGGTCTGGAATATGCGGTGATTATTCAATTGGACCCCATTTTCTTCATGCGAGGTCGAATGGACGTAATTACCGGCAGTTTTTCGAAGAAGAATTGCAGCTTTGATGGAAGATTTTCCCATTTTAGTAAGGAATCGACTGAGGTTTATGCAAAACGGCGCGCCAGCGTACTTCAGTGCTCTGGTGCGCGAATATTCAAACCAAAATTACAATAATCGGAGGACCACAGGCATAGCCACCCAGCTCCCCGGACCTCAATAGTTTAGATTATTTCCTGTTTACAGCACATCAATTCATACTGAAGAGCACTTGAGGAAACGCATCATAGTTTCTGGCAAAACAATTCGAAACAGTCCCGGCATTTTCCGAAGAATACGTGAGTCCATAAGAAAAAGAGCAGAGACATGCATATTTGAAGGAGGTTCACATTTTGAACATCTCATTCAATTCATTTCCTTGTGGGTTCAGGTTAAATTCCTGTCAGCATTCCAAAATGTATTCATAATACTTCAATTTTATGATTATACCATTCAAAAATTATTTTCAGTTGTAATATCACAAGAGAGTGAGAATAAAGTGAAATTAATTCGACAGATTTTCGAAAACTTGTTGCCAGCCCAACGAGCTCGAGAGGCTATTGCCAAATGGCATTAATTTCGAGAAATAAATCTGGAGAATTAATGATGAAACATATCCAATGAGGTTGAAGCTCTGTTGATTATTCTCTCCTGCAGGGAATGAATATACGATAATACCACGAGCTCGATATCCATGGTAATTTCGTAAAAATATGGAAAGATATTTCAACAAATGGATGAAAATGGAAAACTGAAAAACTAAAGGTGTGATTGGGTGTCCTCTTGCTCATAGAAGAGTACGAATGCTTCTCCACTTATGAGGGATTTTGGGGAAAATCGGTGATACTCTGGAGTCATTGTACTTGTATCATGTGCCTGCATAAGGGTGCCTACAGTAAGCCGTGTAGTGTCCGCTATAGATTGTTCCACTATGGTTGGACAGAGCATATAAGTTGTAAAGACACGGTGTTACGTTATCTGCTGCGTAATTTCTCATATCTAAACCTTCGAGAGGAAAGTCAATGGTGGCATTCAGTTTCCCCATACAACTCCCCATCGGCGAGAATCGTTTCGAGTGAATTACTAATATTTTGGGAAACTCATGTATAGATAATGACTTTGTGTATTTTATCATTTCCTTACAATTACAACAAGTTGGTTTTTCTTCGCCGTCCAAAATTTCTTTCCTGGTGAACGAGTCTAAACATTGTGAAAGACTGAGCTGGCCAGTATTCTATGAAAGGTCCCAGAAGGGGTCAAAAGAGACAGAAAATAGCCGCATGAAATACAATTCCACGATGATTTTAGTTGACCAACAATATTATCAACAATTTTCGAGTTATCCATTCTGAGATATCTAAACCAAGACTCCTGTGCCTTTTCATGGTCACTCAATATTTCATCGATTTCTTTCAAGGTAGGTTTGGGCTTTTCTGTCACTCTGTTTACATCTTCATGGAGACCTTCCAGTAAATATCTGAGAAATTCTCGAGCGTCCCATTGAGCGTACCCCAAGAAACGAGGTGCAAATTTTAGTATCTGGCTTTTGAAGGAAACAGTTTTTACCACCTCATCAGACGAATCTTTCGACCAAAGACCTTTTATCACTAACGCGAATTGTTTTATTAAAGCTCCCTTCATATTTGATATGCTTGTGTTGATATCCCTCATATACTCGTCTTTTCTCAGATACTCGAGCAACCATTTGGTGTTCGATGAACATTGTATAATGCTGTTCATGAAACAGGTATTTCCAATGTTTTTCAGACCATTCAGACCAGGAATTTTGGCATTTCCGTGTACTAGGGACTTGATGGTGTTATAATTAACAGAGCTGTGCTTTCTGATACGATCAATTTCACTGGCACTGAATCTGTGTGGGTGGGAGATGACGCTGTTCGATGAAGGATACATGGAGATATGGAAGGTCGTTTGATTTTATAAGTATCATCAAGAACTGAACCAAGGGATTTATATGAACTCTCCATAGGAAAAATCGTCCTTTGAGGATTTAAAAATAATTCATTCAGTGGACGTGATGAAGGAATAGCTTCCCAAAACAGAAGCGGCATTACCCCTCTGGATTGCAATGCTGATTCTTTGGATCAAAAATGAAGTTGTTCTCCTATCATTGGTGACTTCTGTTTTTCGTCTTCTTATGTCTTCAATGAATTCAAAAGCATTGGAACCGAATATTTCAAAAGTCTCAACGGCAACAGGATAAAAAATATAAAGTTGTTGTAAATTTTGGTATTTTTTACTTTTGATTTTCTCCCCATTCACTGCGGCTGCTCCGGGACACTTGGAGAAAGCAACTACGTGTGAAGTGGTAACCGTGTCAACGCAGGTGAAATCCCAAACAGCTGGTTTTCCGAACTTCTATGGAATAAGTGTCATGACGTCGGGGCAGTTACCATCGTCTCTGCTGACATCTGTAGGCTCTTGAATCGAAGGGATATTGGCTGTTGTTAATGCACGTTTCAGTAAATCATTGACTGCGTGATGGCGGGATTGACGTCCTGCGCTGAACTTACAGCTCAAACCATGGGTTCCTTTCTCATCTACAAGAGCACCACATTTGCACGTGTGAGGTACACAAATAGAAGAACCTTGTCATAGTCCTATGGAAATTCTGGGAGATTCATTATCTAAAAGAGACCCAAGTGAAGCGGCAGGTAAAGCATTAAGCCAAGCTCCTGAATGGTGGGAAGTAACTGCTTTGATTCGAGCCTTTTCTTTTGCGGAACTAGCTGAAACAAGCAAATCCTTAGCAACCATTCCCAATGAGTGGGCGATCCCAAGCTTCTTGGATCTTTTTCATTAGTTCAAGTTATTTAGAATTGGTTTTGGAAATCCACTCCTGCTCTCCTCCACAAAGAGATGGTTGGGTACGTTTGAGAATGAATCGGGATAATTGAAATTCTGACGCATAAGTGACGTTTGAATATCGTTTTGCTTTCGAAATATTAGTCGGTGATTCAACAGGAAATGGAATCCAATAGATGCCGAACTGCTACAAATATCAAAATTAATTCGGCAATTGCACAGAATACGCCAAAAAATACAAAGAAATCTAAAGAGTATGCTTGGAAACAGTTTATGGACTTTTGCCGACATATAAACTATGTGTCGAAAAGGAAACTACCCCAGAGGAAATTGCAAATATATTGGAAGATTATGCCTTCAATATGAAGAAACAGAATGGCAGTGATCACAAAAAAACTGTTATCAAATTCAATTGGAATGTTGTCGCAAAACTCCTCCAAAAAAAGTTCTACAATGATTATAATGTGAAAATAAATCCAGTTGCTGACATAGAATTTAGATCAGGCCGTGATGCGAGAGATGCGAAGGGAAAATACTCCAAGGAGATGTCGAAAAGAGGAAAACAAGTTCAACTGTTTTACAATTGAGGAAAATATGAGATTGCTGAGATATTGGAAAGACAACAAAACGGAGGGACTTATAAAAATTTTTCATTTCATTGCAGCCAAAGAACTTGCTTGGAGGGGCAATGGAGGATGTTACTCGAAGGGAAAATATTATTATGGACAGCCGACAGGACGTTTTGAATATAATCCCGTATTCAACAAACTAATCAAGTGGGTCAAAATCATGTACTTCAAGTAGGGGGCTAATAAAAATACTGTGGACTCCGATATTTGCCCTGTCCATAAAGTGATGGAAAAACACTCAGGACATATCAATCCGACCGCTTTTTCCTAACTCCAAATCCTAGATGGAAGGATCCTGATAGTATTGGTTGGTACAAAAATTGTCCTGTTGGAATAAACTCCAAGTCCGGCCCTGTATAGCTCCGGACGACACTGTCGAATTTCGCTCTGCGAATATTAAGTGTTATAAAGCTTTTTCTTCAATTGGTTGACGGTCTTGTGCCAAAGATCAGGAGAAGAACTCCCCATCCACCCTCTACATTGAATTCCCGACGAAAATCCTACCCAGTGGAAATCGACAAGCCCCTGGTAAAGTGTCTGATCCGAAGAAATCAGTGCTCCTGGGATCGGCTCTCTCGAAGGCGATCTCCTGAGGTGCTGGGACTTTGCTGAACTCCCTCGGAGATGACCTGTTGAAAATCCTCGTGATTACAACCTGATATCCACCAAAAGGCTGAAGTTGGAACTGATAGCAGCACACAGCTCAAAGAAGCACAAGAGAAATGATTTTCCAGCTCTACCACCACCCAAAGGCACGTTAAAACCTCTTCAAGCTTCCTTGGCACTCTAGAAGTTCTCGAATAGTTGTAGATACTAATTTAGATCAAAATTTGCAAAATTCCACAAACGTCAAAATCTCAAATAAATTTCAAGTTCTGTCAGACTGACATTAAACGAATCCTACGTCGATTGTCCCAGAAATCCAGGGCGGATTCAGCCAGTGCGCTCATTTCGGACCAGGGCTTAGAAAATTCTCCAAACCAAATTTTAAATTCTACTGAGGGTTCTAGCATCCCCGCAACGACTGAAAATTCCCAAAATTCTCAAAATTTGACCGAAGACGATACAAATATGGACATTACCAACGACTCTGTACGACCACAAACAGAACAGACACCACTAACGATAAAAAAACAGCAGGTACCTCCTATCACTGTTAGGGACAAGAGCAAGTGGGTAACAGTTAACTCACTTTTCAAATCAAACAACATCAAGTTAGACCAACCTGCAAAAAACGTATTCGACGGAATACAAATTTTTCCAAGTTCACCCGATGATTATAGAAGATCTCGAGCATCTTCAGGGATCAAAAGATCCCTTCCATACATACACTCTCCCTGAAGATAAGAAACTCAGGGTTGTCTTCAGAGGCGTCCCGAGTTTATTACTTGTGACGACATTAAAGCTGAGCTGGTTGACAGGGGTTTTATCCCGGAATCAGTGGCACGACTACATAAGTTGAACGGAGAGAAGAAAGTTCTCCCTCTTGTCTTGGTTCTGATAAGCAAGGAACAGCGTGACATATTCAATGTTAAAGATATCCTGAATGTCAGAGTGACAGCGGAACCACAGAGTTATCGAGGATGCCCCAAGTGTCCTCGAATAAGGCGTAGGGTGAACCCCCCGAACACGGGGCACCACAATCCTAGATTTTTTCCTGCACATTCAGGCAGGACGCAGTCGGGGATGTCGTATGCAGCGGCGGCCCGTGATAACCCTCCTGCACAGACATCTCAGCTTAATAGTCCGAGAGATATTCTGTCGACTTTAGATCAAATGAGGACACTGCTTGACAGTTCGCTGAGGCTGCTGCAACACTCTCGACCGGTTTCAACCCTAACTAATGGGTGAAAGGCAGGCTTCCAAACTTCATCAAAGCTGGAGTTGGAATTGTAATGGCCTTCCCAGAATAGACTTGAGTTTCAAGGTTTCTTGTAGAAAACAACATTGATGTTGCTTTTCTGCAGGAGACTCTCTTAATGAGAAAACTGTTAGATTTCCTAACCACAAAATGCTCGAAATGATCGACTTGGACGTCCGGGTGGCGCGTTGCCATTTTGGTGAAACGCTGTCATTCGCATGTTCAGCTTGGCATTTCAATGATGATACCCATGGGTATAGAAACTGTAGGTATTGTTTTCAACACGAGGGTGGTCCTATGCGTTTGATCAGTGTTATAACCCCTCGAACAATCGAATACTTCCTGAAGCGCTCGATACACTCTTGATGGAAACAGATCAACCTGTTTTGGTCATGGGCGATCTGAACGCTAAGCACACACAATGGGTCGTGTCACCAATCAGAATGGTAGGCGACTGTGGCAACATTTTGACAGGAATGAATACCAGGTGTTGGCTCGGATAGACCAACGCATTTCGTCATCTCAGGCCCGATGTGCTTGACATTGCTTTTGGCCAGGAACATCACCTGGAATTGGGACATTCTACTCTCTCGAGTTGGGCCTGATCACAACCCGGTGATTTTAACTCTAGGGGTGATCCACCGCCCCAGACAGATCGTAGTGCACCAAAGTGGACTGGGAGGTTCCGTTCGCTTCTAGAGACAGGTTACCTGTACTCCTGAGAGAATTGATTCTCCACTTGAGTTGGACGAGGCCTAGGCGTTTGAGCTCACCATCAAAATGCTCTCAGGGATTCCTCCCGAGGGAACCCGGCTCCTAGATATCAAGATGAATTTCCTCGAAGAATAAAAATCTTATTCGAGATCGAAATCGGGCCAGAAGAGCCTATCAAAGGAGTCTGTTCCCTGGGGACAGAATCCGTCTAAATGAGTTGAATAGGAGGTTAGAAATAACGTAACCGAGTTCAGAAACGAAAGATTTGGCAACACATTAGAAAATTTAGAAAATGACGGACAACTTTGGAAATTAAATCGAAATTTAAAGTCAAAAGACTGATTTCCCCTATTCATGGACAGCTCGGCATGTGTCGACTCCGAGTCCAAAGCTCAAGCTTTTGCTGACTCGATGGAAAGACAATTTAAACTTAATGAGCATCCAGACGATGATCTGGATCGTGATCTTTGCTAGAAAACCGGGTTCACCGCACTCTAAGAGAACCTGATCGTGATGTCATTCGTCCAGCTTCGTTGGATGAACTTAAGGCGCATATCAAAGGATTAAATCCCAAAAAGCGCCTGGTTGTGACGGAATTTCTAATTGTATGATTAGAATTTTCCGGATAACCAGGTGCAGTCATTATTGAATATCATCAACAATTCACTGCGCCTCAAGAGATTTCCTCGAAGGTGGAAGCATGCCATCGTGGTCATGATCCCGAAAGAAGGTCAGAACCCGACTTTCCCGAAAATTATCGACCAATCAGTTTGTTATGCTGTTCAGCTAAGTTGGCTGAAAAATCGTTCTCGAAAGGCTTGACGATGAAGTGGAGGACAGAAATGTCCTACCGAATGAGCAGTTCGGCTTTCGTCGCGCTCACTCCACCGAGCTACAGGTTTTGAGGCTGGTGGAAAATACAATCTCTTCACTAAACACCAACAATAGTGCTCATATTGTCCTTCTAGACATAAGTAAAGCATTTGACAGAGTATGGCACGAAGGCCTGCTCTGCAAATTGATCGATTTCCACTTGCCTTTGAGCCTGGTGAAGTGGATAAAGTCGTTCCTCGTGGGTGGGACATTTCAGACCAAGGTTGACGATTTTCTCTCGGACCCGAGAGAATTGAGGACCGCGTTCCTCAGGGGCAGTCTGTCTCCTGTATTATACCACTCTTCACCTCCGATATACCACGAACCGAACACGTGAAAATCTTCCTGTTCGCCGATGATACGGCCTTACTTTCCTCGTCAGCCAACCACCTGATGGGTGTTCTTTATTTGCAGAATGCATTAAACGACCTCCAGCAGGGGTACCTGGGATACAAAATAAAGTAAAATCCCGATAAAACACAAGCGATCTCGATGGCTCGCAAGAGAAACAACCCGAGAGGGAAGTGACTATCTCTGAAGGGAGATAGAATGGTCGGAACAAGTCAAGTACTTAGGGGTTACTGTGGATCGTCGGCTCACCTGAAGCCGCATGTGAATATAATAAAAACAAAATTGCTAAGAAAATCGGCGCACTTTACCCTCTGATTAATAGAAGAAGTAAACTCTCTTTAAAAAATAAAGTCAAGATCTATAAAATGATGTTCAGGCCTGTCATTTTGTATGCCTCGGCCGCCTGGGGCCAAACCTGGAGGACTAGCATTCGCGTCCTGGAACGGGCGCAAATGAAAGTCCTGAGGATGATATCGAATGCTCCGTGGTATGTGCGGAACGATCGGATACTTGAAGACTTGAACCTGCCTTCCATCAGGAGTATAATCAGAGACCGCAATCGGAAAGTATTCGATTGCTCAATAACCCACGAGAACCCCTCGTGAGGGAAGCTACTGATTACAACATAGACGACCCCTCGCCTTTAAACGTCCTAGGCACTCCCTGGGTGATGGGCTATCTATCAACCTATCCGGGTAGTGAAAGCTGCATCCTCTATAGAAATTTTATTTTTCAAAATCTAGATTCAAAATTCTTTCTCGGCCATTTTTGAGAACCGCCATCATGGGAAGGGCTGGAGACCGGTCTCCAGTCCTTATCCAGTCAAAATTCCAAATCCGTGAATGGCTGTTGCCCACTTGTTCGAAGCTCAAAGAGTAAGAGCCTTAGGGTTACACTCGTGTTAAGTAATAGTGATAGAAGATCCTGAACTTGGAATAAACTCCATGTCAAAATGGACTGAAAACACTTGTCAAAAAATGGGTTCGGATATTCATAACAAAAAATTCACCAATCACAGTCAAAGATCTACCGCTGTCACTCATCTTGCTCAAGCGGAAGTGTCCGAACAAGAATGATGAAGATAACAAAAGACCCGGTTGTTCCAGTGCTCTAAAAATCCTTATGAATATGCACCCAAAAAGACACTCTGAAATCCTAACCAATATGAGGCGAGTTTCAGTTCTGCATTCAGCGATGCCAACAAGAACGTTTACTAATGTAGCAGCTCTAATGAGACGAAAAATTAGCAAACAAATTCAAAAATAGTATTTCAGAACTGTTCATTCAATATTCAAAATTTCAATTGTAATGAATTGTAATTTTCTATGTATTTAAATGAGTTGAAATGAATAATTCTAGTTCCAATCATTAGTAGAAGCAAAATGGTGAAAATCTCATACAAAATACTACTCCTGTCGATAAAATTGTCCTTAATAATCTTCTCCATCACAATGACTCGTTATCACAGAATTTAAGGCAAATTTTTCCAAATTTTACGATTACCCGTCAAGTGAAGTCGGAGAATAAATAATGGGTAATTTTATCGGCACTTGTTATATTATACATGATTATTTTTTGATGTTACGAACATAAATACATTTCTCGCACAATGATACAATGTACTAAACCGTTTGTGATTCATTTCTCACTTTCCATGCGAATTGATGACAGACGTCAAATTAAAAATATACGTTGTCAGACAAAAACAAAATACCTCAAATTATTCAGGCAGCAATTTTCTATGTAGAATATTCCCACTATAGTTATGTTTTGACTGGCCAAAACGTATATGAATTATTTGAATTGAAAGTTTCCATTGGTTTCTAGAAATGTAAAAAACTATTATTGGATACATTGTTGTTTAGTGTCTTGGATTGTTTTTTCTGGTAAGTGGTCTAGCGAGATGCAAATGAATGAATTTTATTTTTTTATGTAAAAACTGTATGTTAAAATTAGGATTTTAAAAGTAATTTCATCTTTGAAAAAAGCAGGGGTGTATCACTTTTCTCTACAAAATAATTCAGTGTGAATCCCACACGAACGCCACTGCCAAGCATAAAAAATTATGGTGTACAGCAGAAAATGCTTTTTGATGCATAGAAAATGCGTATTACGTTTCACAGAAATATCTAGGGTCATACCAAAGTTATAAAAAACACTTTTTCTTTCAACTTTAGCACCCTGTAGTTTCAAAGTTGAGACCTTCAGGATAATATTCATATGTAGTTTTTTCCTCAAAATTGACCCAAGAATAGCTTTCGAACAGATTTCACGAATATTAGCTTGTTGTTAAGGAACACCCGGTTTTTCTCCAATAATTCCCTTCAATAATATATTGAGAAATGACTTCCATTCCTTTCTTCCCTGTCCATTCCAAAGCTTTGTATTGTTTTTTAATGTAATGACTGCTCATGCGAATTTCCAATTGTCATGTCACAGTATGTTCTCATATACCAAAAATGTTTGTTGGATAAATAGGTATAAATGAAAGAATATAGAAATAAAGTATCAGAATAAAATAATTACTTGTTATTCTTATAACTGAAATAATGTTGATGAGATCACTAGAAAAAAATCAATACTTACAATGTATTTCTAATTTCCAACCATCTTCGAGACTTTCTGCTGATACCATTTTGTTCTCAGACCTACACGATAAGTATTTGCCGTCATCTTCCTTCTTAGGTATGAATGAGAGGGTACTTGTTGTAGTGTTGCCATCATTAGATGTCTGGGGAAAAAAACAGTGATGATATTCATTATTCCATGCAGAAAAACATGGTTTTACCGTATCTTTTGTTTTCTCCAATCTGTGACCGTTTCTCCACCAGGTTATCGTCGCTGGAGGTCTAGAACCTGAACTTTGACATAGCAGATCGTATTTACGTCCAGCGGAGAGCGGTTGATTCGATCCCAATATCATCACGTCGATGGGTCCAACTGCAAATGAAGGAGAAGGATTAGATCTGCATATATTTATACGAATAATATTCATCAGGAGGAGTAGGTTCACAACATGACTTTTATACATTCTGCTAAATCGATTGAATATTTCACATGTTTAAGCGAGTATACAGCAATGATACCAACATTCACGGTATATTTGAATGGAAATAGGTGGTGATGGATGGAGGTCCGAGTTTTATGCATTTTTCTTGAATTACCATTTCAGAATAATGAAACCTCAATATCCATATCAGTGAATAATTCATTGCCCGTTTCGCTGATGAGAAGTATTGGAATAAAATCAGTTACTAGTTTTCTTTATACAGTGTACTCCAAAATGGCATGACTGTATTGAAGCAGGTAAATCTCTGGTTCAGTTTAGGACAGGAAGTTTATACAGACGTGGGTCCTAATTTGCTCCGTTTTCAATATACATGGTGCTAAACAGTTGTAGTAATATTTATTTTTCACTGGCTACGACTAAACTTGTAACGTTTATTTGTATCAGTTGAAGGTTCATCTGAACATAATATTTCAATTTATAGAATAATTCTTTATGTCACCGGTTTTCAAGTGAACATATATACGTAAAACGTGATCCAAAAGATGCAACATATGGAAACATTTTTATAAAGAGTCATATTTAAATAATATTTCCACAAAAAAATTGTGGATATCTGAGGACTATAATAACACCAAGAAAATTAAAATATGAACAGGACGGATAAAAAAATTGATTGGGTAAAAATACCCGAAATTTTTCAAATATAAAAAAGTTTGATGAAATTATGTGGATGAAAAGTGATTGTAACGAAGAATCTGATATATCGACAAAAATAGGACCTAAGAACAATGTTAAATTAATTGGGAAAATTGAGGAAATGTGGTATTGCACGGACTTTCCTTTTTTTTTTGGCAATTGTCGAACCGAATGGACTTCTGAAAAATATAATATGCTCCCAGAAGAAAGATCACTCAATATGAGTAGAAACATGTATATAATAGCATCTTCAGTACTCATTCTATGTTCAAAATTTCAATATATATTATGTTAGCTTAGAGACTATAACTCCGTAAGGGACCGTTCATTGATTTTCTTTGGGATAACCACAGCCGTGAAAAGTCTTCAGAAGTTCAAGTACCTTTGGTTCGTCAGAAAATATCCGTTTCCAAATAATACAGAGGCTGGTTTGATGGGTTCGGCAAAAGAACGGCAGTTTCTTATAGGTTTTCGTTAGAAAGAGTTAGTAGAGTGAAAACGGGTAATAGTATTTTTTAACCACAACTTTGGCGAAAAATTTTTCGCATGGTTGAGAAATCCTATGGAGTCCTTGTCATTTCTAATATTGCTAGGTCACGTTAGATATAATTTCAATTCACAGAGCATTCTCATTCAGAATAAGAAGCTTGATAGAATTCATGATTTTTTGTTGGGAAGCTCAAACCAATGATTTATTGAAAATATGAACAGGATGTTCATATAATCAGATGTGAAATAATCTACGACTGAAAGATAAACTTTAGTCACTATCTTCCATCGTCAAGATAACCTCTTGAGAATGTTTCCCTTTTCAACTCAAACCAATTGTTTATTTATTCATTATCATTATAATGGAACAAACACTCTCTGGAAAAGGAACTAGAAATCAATTCTCATTACTGAAGAGAGTATGAGTTTTTCAGAAAAAATGAAGTATATAGAGTCTATAGAGTCAGTGATTCAAATTTCTCCAGTTTAGAGATCGTCCGGTGACTTCAAAGTAAGCGACTCCGGTAAGTGAAAAATATCTCTGTGATTCTCTGGCAGAATCTCTTGTCTGCATTTCTGATGCCGTGCATATTATGATTCCTGCCAATATCAGTTCAACCCTATATCGGTCGCGTCCCTTGGCCAAACTTAATAGGTCGCGAGCTAGATTTTTTTTAACATCTACTACCATTAAAATTTTTCAACTGATAAATATTCGTTGCTCACACCGGAATACTGAAAACATGTTTCTATGTGTCCTCATGAATAATGAACAGGTTTCATTCATAACTTCAAGGGTCACAAAGCCCAGGGCTCCATGGTTGATGGACACCATCAAACTGATGATGTCCATCAGGAATAAAGCTCTAAAAAAATATAAGAGATCTAAGTCTGAGGCACATATTCGCTTTTACAAAGATTTTTTCATATCTTTGTGAAAGCGAAGATATGTAACAAAGGCTATCGTCCGCCAAAAAAAGCTTATTTCAATCAATGAGTAAATGCAAGTCTCATGAAACATGGAAGATCTTGAAAGACACAAAACTGCTAAATAATAAAGAAACTGGCATCCCAGAAGAATTAAAAAATGTGAATAAAATAAATAATTTTTTAATAAACTCCATCCCTACAATGACTCCTCCAGAATATCCCGTGAGCTTATACAAGAATAATCTCCGTATCAACTCCCAGTTTAATTTTAAAGCAATAAATGATTTATTTGATTATGAATGTATTTGTGAAATCAAGAGCAATGCTACTGGTGTTGATGGACTAAACATGAAATTAATTAAGTTATGTTGTTCGCATATCGTGCCCTACAAATTTCTGTTTACAGGAGAATGTTTCTACATCATCGTGGGAAGAGGCAGTTGTTCGAGTACTTCAATTGAAACAATCCTGTAGAATATAAAGATGAAGAGATGCTATCAGCATATTACCTACAATTTCAAAAATCGCAGAACGGGCCATAGAAAAACAAATTTGGGGCTTTTGGAACTTGCTACCGCCTGTATAATCTGGATTTTGGGAAGGATTCAGCTGCACAACTGCCTTGGTTCGTGTTGTGGATGACATTATTCGAGCAACAGACCGGGGTTACTGTACAGTGTTGGTATGATTGGATTCTAGTGGAGCTTTCGACACGATTGATCATGAATTAATCCTCTATATTCTCCACTACATAGGATTTTCCGAAAACTCTGTTAGACTATTGGGGAGTTCTTCGAGAAATAGAAGTTTGTATTGATGGCACTAATTCGGAAAATCAGTATCTAAAATCAGGTGTTCCTCAGGAGTCTATTTTGGGGCCTATGCTATTCAGTATTCACACATCTAATTTAATAAGTAGTCTTCATCACAATATACATCTGTATGCTGACGACATGCAGATATTTTATACTTTCCCGTCACTTATGTATGAGATCGCTAGTCAGGTAATCAACGATGACCTGAATTCGTTCATTAAAGCTGCAACTGATCATCGTTTCATTGTCAACTATGATGAATCTAACGTCATAACCTTCGGTCCTTAAAATATGAATAACATGGTAAATAGCAATATCGTTATCAATGTGATGAGTTCTAGGCTTAATACGGTGAATCTTGCAAAAAAACCTAGGCGTGCTTCTGGATTATAATTTGCGATTTGAGTATCACGTAAGAAAACTTGTTCAATGAGCTTACGCTTCTATTCAGCTGATATATGGAAACAAACATTATCTATCCTCAAAATTGAAAATATTACTTTGTGAAGCATATGTGCAATCACACTTCGACTATGCTGCTGCTCTGTATGGACCACATTTAATCGACATATACAAGCGCAAAATTCAGAGAGTGCCAAAATTATCGTCTTCGGCTGATATTTGGTATCAAAAGAAGGCAAAGTATATCACATGCATTAAAACGTTCTGGGTGGCTCAATATGGATAATAGGAGGATTCCACACGCTAACGTTCTTTATCATAAAATTATTATAAGTAAAATGCCGTCATACATACCGCACCAATATTCATAATATAATCATAAGAATGAAAATTGTTCTGACGCTTGCCAATTTTTAATACTGAATTCTTCAGGAGATCATTCAGCTTTCCCATGTATAAAAACTATAACTCTTTTCCAAACGAAATCAAATCATTGAAGATTCCAGATTCAAAATGGAATTGAAAACATTTTCATCAAATAATCATCAATAATTATCAAGCAGACAGTAGAATCGATCAGACATACACTTTATTTTTGTTTTTTTTTCCTTTCTCTTTTCTCATTACCTATGTATGATATTGTTATACATAAAAAAAAAACTCCCTTTTTTGCTCACTCACAGAGCCTTTTCAGGTAAAGTGTAAGAACAGCCTTCGTTTAGTTTTGCTAAATGAAAACTGAACTTCGCCTTTTATTTCTCTTGTTATTGAGAAAATAAAACTTATTATTATTATTATTATAAGTTGGCTTTGCTATTGGGTAACATTATCTAAGTCAGGGTCAGTTGTGCGAACGCTTTGCCATCTAACGCATATAATCCAACCAATATAATATTCTTCTATATGAATTGATCAATTTCCGTTGTTTGATTCAAATAAATATTATATTTGTGTTGAAACAAATTTTCATTCTATATGAGTAGGAGATTGTTTCAATAGATCAATAAAAATCGAAGAAATGCATTGAGAAATCCATATTGTCAGCGCAGTATAATGATTCCAGCAATCGAATACATCTGTGTTTTGGATGGATTTTATTTAGTCGGGTCAATCCAATAAGAGTGATCGAATGAATTTGGTTAAATTAACAAATCTTTTTTTTCCATGTAGATTTATGATAATCAACTAAATCATCAGAAGATATATATTATGGGCTCTTCTTGACCTAGAATATGCCTGTGAGAGCAATTTCGGAAGGAATTGGAATTTGCATGTGTAGTCACAAATTAGCGCCAGAATATAAGAAAAAGTTGTTTTTTTTTCAACTACGCGACCGATGGAAGGTTAAAGTCGGAAATAATAAAACCGGCGGCCAAAAAGTAATTAGAATTCGATAAACAATTGTCCAGTTAATCAAATGATTATTCAATCAATAAGGCTGTTGGAACAATTGGTGTCAATTTGGCACAAGGGCCCACGGTTAAATGGGCCTGGGATTCGAATTCTTGGTGGATGGACCTGAGGCAGAAAAATCAAGACTCCCACTCTTCCAAGAAGTGTCCGTGGATGATTTTCTCTACTTTCCACAAACAATAGTATCACGTTCAAACGTCACCCGTTGATAATAAAGTTTGATGGGTACAAAAGAAGCAGATCCCTATACGGCAAAATAACCAAGAAAAGACATCATATGTATTTGTTTCAGGGTAGAATATCAAAAGAATCCCCGCTCAAACCCCCTCATAAATCATCCGATGGGAGGAGCACACTACTTTCCAGTGTCACCCGCTACGTTTGCATGATCGTGTTGGGACACGAAACTGTTTAATTTGTATGCAGAAAATCTGATATCGTGCCGTGTTCTGGTCATAGCAAGCCGCGACATAATTAATCAATGTGAATTAGGCTTGGAAAATGCACAGCGTAAGCACTTATCACGTCAACTTGGGAGTTGATCATGCCATTCGCTAATATGCATGTAAGTGCTCAATCACGATTTGGAAAATACACTTTGTTGTTGGGGAATGAAAATATCGTGTTTTGCTAGGTTTTCCCAAAAATTGGGTAAACTGTCAGCTATATCTTGGTATTATTTTCAATATACAGGATGTTTCGTGAAAGTAGGTACTGCATACCGAAATATATTTTATTCAATGAAATACCCTGTATGTCACCACATATTCAGGTTCTACCTATATTTTGATATCATTTCATGCCCAGTTTTCCGGAATTCGGTTACGGCGTTGTTGTTATTGCATTTTTCCTCAGAATGTAAGGTTTCAAAATTTCTTATAACTATTACAAGATTCCTGCCAGTATCTTTCATAAAATTGAAGGAAAAATCATATTGAATGAAAACCAGTTTTTGTTACCCTTACGATTTTGGAATGAATTCTCGATCAATATCAGTTTATATGATATTAGAGTTGGTTCTAGAGAATGTGGCTGACTTGTAGGTGCATGTAAATTCTCGTCGAATCTCTTATGCTTGTTGATGCCATGTCAACAAATGTTTTTTTATAAAAGTTATATATTTTCCTCTTATGCAAAAAATCAAGCATACCTTTCGTGTTTTCTCCAAGTGATTGAGTTATTATTCATTGGCTTTTTCAAGAGGTGAAGAATATTAATATATTAAAAACATAATACGACATCCAATGATGTAGGCAATTGTTTACCGACTTATTTTGAAACTTGAAATGGAATTCAGGTTCATGATGGCCCTGAAATTCCTCAAGTCTTCAACAATTTTTTTGTTGACTCTGTCAAATCACAAATCAATGATACTAAGCCTGTTGGTGATGTTCATCACGACATAAAAACAATCTTATTTTTCTTCATCCATTTGACGAAACTGACTTCTCAATATTATTGAGTCGTTTTCGTCTAAGAACTCTAGCTGCATTGATGAATTGCCTGGTAGAGTCCTGTTAACTGTTGCTGAACTCATCATCGAACCACTTACATACTTGGTGAATTTATCATTCCTTGAGGGTTCATATTTTCATGTCTCAAACACGCATATATCCAAAAATTATCCAAACATTATCTCGTTTTTTGGAATCTTAGAAATTTTGTCCTCACTATGCCTGTTCACAAAAATTATAAGAACTCAATCTCCAACTACAGGGGTATTGGATTGCTCTCTTCATCCTCTAAATCTTTCAAAAATAATTTCTGAGCAAATTTGTATCCTTCTGTAATAAAACTTACTTTAAGAGGGCCAATATAGATTCCAAGCTGGTTTATCAATTCAAGATGCTACTCTTTCTCTAGTCAATCATGTTTTATCCAAATTTGATAAGGTGAAAAAACATTAAATTTTTTTTGATTTGTCACGTTTCCATCAGTATCAACTTTCACCAATTGGTTGCAGTATAATAATTTCCAAACTTTGTTACAATGCAAACATTAGGAATTAAAAACTAATTTTTTTCAACACCTGTGTTATCTGAATAAAACATATTTTTATATACCCAATAAATGATATTCATTGTGTTACCAAGAGTTAACTATCGACGTTGTCGATTTGAGTTCATAACATCATATAACAATTAGGAATCTCCATAAAAAAATCCTTTGAGTACGTTTGATGGAGGATTGCTGATCTCTCGACACATTTTCATAATTTTCTTGATTCATTGAAAAATGGAAGGAATATTGAGATTCGTCATACAGTTGTACATTAGTGCGAGTAACCTACAACTGTGTTACGTCCCAGTGTTTAATTCCTCCTTATTTTTATAAATCAAGGAAATTATTACATTTTGTGCTCCATTCGGTTTCAATGGAATTTTTCATGCGAAACCACAATTAAAGTAAGGAAGTCGAGTGGAAAGGTAAAATAAAATTTTATTTAGTTCAATAAACACATACCAGTGAGAAATTGAATTTGAGATGTAATATCGATCTCACAAATTATTTTTTTCCAGCAACGTTTCTGATTGATTATGGAAATCATGTACTTACGAGATTCACAATCGATAACGTTTTGATATCCTTACTTCCATAAAGCATCGATTATCCATTTTGAAATCTCTTCGATTGCTATATGAAGTCATGTTGTGACAAGTGAAAATTTTAAATGGAGAAAGATCACATTTCGTTTCTAATGCGATGAAAATTAATGTCTTCCAATAGTTTTTTAGCAGAATATGCACAAAAATAGTTAAACAGTAAAAATAAAATTTTGTGCTCTTTCGATTGTTGCATTCGAGAATGTTAGATTGAATTAATTTTGCTGATTAGTCGAAAACAGAGATTGTTTCTAAGATTGATAATTCAAATTATGTAGTGGTTAACTGTGTAACCGTATCATTCTTCGGATGCAATTTCAAACAACCAGTACAAAATATAACTGATATACGCGATGGATAATGAAGTATTCAACTGGACCACTGTAGACATATATATATATATATATATATATATATATATATATATATATATATATATATGTATATATTTATATATTCTCTATTTTCTCGGAATAAGGGCCTCAGTTAGTCTATATATTTTTTATTTCATTCGATGTTTAGACATTGTTTGTCACCTTCAGGAAAATATAATTCAACTATCATTCTTTCATTTCATTTCATGTTTCATGATTGAATGGACGTTGTTGAATCCCTTATCTCGAGGAAATAAAGAATATAAACATATGTGGTCAAGAAATTAAGAAAAAATAAATAAATATATATACATATAAATATATATATATATGTATATATATATATATATATATATATATATATATATTTATATTGTTATGAAATAAATATAGCTAATTATTTTCGCTCCGCGTTGGGAGCCAAATTTTTATGAAATATGAATAGCTAATTGTTATGAAATAATAATTGCCAGCAAACGTTACTGTTTTCTCGCCACGTTGCTGCCAATTGTTATTACACTTTCTTACCACGACTAATCTCAGTTGGTACGCCTTCGCCTCAGGAGCCGGTACTGGCAATAGAGCCACTGCCTGTTTTGATGTCAATTGAAATATTCTCAGTTCAGTCACAGTTGATAAGTAAATTATTAGCATATTATTGTGGAAAATAAACCAAAAAATTATCAAAAACAATTATTTCCTTCATTCAGGAAAACTTATATCAACCTGGCCTACGATAGATAACTTATACTATGATCAATTGACAAATTTTAATAGGGAATAATGAGAAACAGTGATGGATACTGTAGACATAACCTCACTTTTTCTTTTGGGTTGGGAGAATTCTTTTACAGTTCGATACCAAAATGAAATAGAGTTCTTCAGATATACGAGTTACGTTGTTGAGTGATTCAGTTTGTTATGTACCCTAAAAGTTTATAACTGGAGCTGGAACTGTCGCTGATGGCAAAATCTGAATTCCAATTCCATCCACTCCTCTCAGGAACTAACCATTTCAAAGGGAACCCTCCAAAATCCATGAAATCAGCTTGGACAAGTTTCATGTGGATAACCAAAAAAGGTAATCTTCTTTTATCCTTGTTCATTTCGTGTAGAGATTATTCAGAAGTTGTATTGGTTTTTTATTATCGAAAAACTATCTTCTCATTAATGAAAGTTCTAAATTCCTTTCATTAAAATTTTGTACCTGGCTTCTCTCAAAATTTTTTTCAATCTCCTTCCGCTTTGTTTTTCCATTCTCTGGAAACCATTTCTGTTTTGTCCATTTTATTTGAATTTTCAAACTCACGCACTTCCTTGTCGCACTTTGATTAATTTGGTGTTATTTGAGAAAACTTATGAACTAATATATTTTACATTTCTTATAAACTAAATACAATATTTGATAATAGTTATTCTTGTCATTTCTCAGTTCTTTCTTTTCCACAATTTCAAATCTTTTATCTGACCATCCTGTTCCCTGATTGGCAATTGTCATCAAGAAGTTTGTTGTTCTCCCATTGGCTATTTTTAGTTAGATACAATTTCATATACTGTATGTTTCAAGCTTATAATTTTGTTGATCACATTCAATTCAGAATGATTCTGTAAATCTAGACTTTTTTGTTGTATTTTAAAAACAACAACAACAATAGGTTGTTATCATTTTGCCAATGTATGAAAATGATTGCATTATAGTATTTGCATATTTTCACCTATTAATATTATACAGAGGCTTCATAAAGGAAATGGAATCTCAAAAAAATTTAAACAATTTCTCATGAACTACTAACTATAAAATATTTATTATTTTTGTGGTTTTTTCAAAAATTCATTTCTTTTTCATCTTTAGAATATATTACTGGTCCTTCCTAACATAACAATATATATATATATATATATATATATATACATATATATATATATATATATATATATATATATATATATATATATATATATATATGAAAGAGAGGAATATCGAGGGGACTGTTAAACACAAATTGGAAGGAATTTAATGGACATAGCCCTCAGAGAAAAGTGTTAACCGTAGACACGTGTTTCGGGCTCTCGGCCCTCATCAGTACGGTGAAGAAGTGCAAGGATTGGTAGAAAACGACATATCAACCGAGTCAACAAACAGAAGTCAGCCGCTCATTTGTGGTTTCGGTCAGCAGACCCTGCATTCCAGGGCAAAGACCAACGTCACCACGGAGGCAGCTATAGCTACCTGCGTGATATCTGAGTCCAGGAATATAAATATGAAAGAGAGGAATATCGAGGGGACTGTTAAAAACAAATTGGGAGGAATTTAATGGACATAGCCCTCAGAGAAAAGTGTTAACCGTAGACACGTGTTTCGGGCTCTCAGCCCCCATCAGTACGGTGGAGAAGTGCAAGGATGAACAACACTTGGTAGAAAACGACATATCAACGGAGTCAACAAATAGAAGCCAGCCGCTCATTTGTGGTTTCGGTCAGCAGACCCTGTATTCCAGGGCAACAACCTCTCTTTCATATTTATATTCCTGGACTCGGATGTCACGCAGGTAGCTATAGCTGCCTCCGTGGTGACGTTGGTATATATATATATATATATATATATATATATATCTCAAACCTGCACAATGTTAACAATGTATGAACAAATTATACAAAAAACTTTTGCAATTATTTCAGCAGTTGTCAAAATGCAAAACATTTATAATAACTTAGTTAATAAATATATTCCGTTGCAAAGGTTACCTATCCACTAAGACCGATATTTTTTTTATTTGCAACCACGAAATACAAAATTGTAATTATTTCAATGCTTGTGTGTGGAAATGATTGCGTAAAGAAAGAAGTTTAAATAAATGATCGTTTTCAGAAATTGTTTAAATTTACGTGAATATGTTGAACCTTTTTCCCGTTCTCTTATCGAATTCACAGAACTTCTGTAATTTTTTTGAAAACAAATTACAGTTTAAAAACCTAAACAAATGATAAAAAACAAGGTTTCGTAACTTTTACCAGGTTGCAAACTAAATGCAGGTTATGAAACATTATTACTATCGGTATGCCTAGTAAGCAGAATTTTTGCAATTTTTAGTGCAAAAATGAAGCATGAAAAGTTTTTTGCAATTAAAACAATGTTCCGTTCATCGCAGATTTCTGCAAATTTTATAGTTTGTTTTCGTTAATGCACTAACATCCATTGAAGTTTGAAAATTTTGGAATCAATGTGAATTGATTAATATAATCTTTCTCTATTGACAATCGAAATACAATCGCAGATCACTGGAATCACAAGTATCACAATTAGATTGCGATTGATGATGTGGACAAGGCAGCAAAAGCCGATAAGTGTGAGAACACTTGTTTCAGCATTGACAAATATTTATAATATAAAAAACTAAACTACTTAGAATACTAATGTTTACGTATGTATACGCATATACACACACATATACACATATACATATACACACACATAAACACATATAAACACATAGGTAAACATATAAACAAATCATTAAGACAATGGATGTATGTGGTTATGAAAGATCGTCAATGGGGTGTAAAAAAAGATTTAGTGCAATATTGAGGATTATAAAACTTTTGAGAAGTAATGTAACATTGAGATCGACTAGTGTAACCTAAATAAAATTTTTTAAAAAAAATCTTTATCTATATTACTGACCTATGAGTTGAAATGTGTTAAATTATTTAGTAGGATTTAAATATTCCATTGTTGATAAAATTATTGTTATGTTGGACATATCTGTCATATTTTATTCACAAATTATTGCATTTTTCGACATATTCTATTCCATGTACATGAACACAGAGGAAGGATAAATATCCCATTTTTCTATTCTATACGTTTCAATTGTCGAAATGGTTATCTGAGTGGTGCTGAATTGTAATAGTCGGCAATAACTCCCATTCAGCCTGTGGAGTATTAGAGAAAACTGAGAAATATATTTATCATCTCATTTGGATTTGCTTGACTTTCTCTGAACTGCACTCTCCAAAATTCGAGGTGGTCAGCTCGAACCAAATTTATCATGTCCTCCCTTATTCCTCAGCAGACATCTTCGAAATAACCGAGGATACTGCGACGATTCACCGTCAAAACATATGTCTCTTTCATGTTAATACAATACATTTCGAGTTATTTGAAAATAAGATCAGACGTGGAATCATAGGAGTCTGGGAGATGAACAACTGTCACTGAAGTACATTCAGCACCATAAAAATAACCTTTTTGGAAAAGTGTTAATGTCGAAAAGAAAAATATACTTCTCGTACAGTTTGTTATAACTGTATCAGTTCTGGAATCATTGGACATATCCATTATTCACACTTCTTTTCGTAATGGGCTAAGGTTTCCATGAGCATAATTGCGTCTATTCTGATCTTTGGAATAGGGCAATAATATGAAAAGTTATGTCAGAGCAGGAGAAATGCGTTTGTAATTAACGTAGAAATAAATTCACGCAGAGCCGCTGGTAACGTTACCAACATCATTTCACTTCTAACAGCCCGGAACAAATTAATGTCAAAAGGCAAGTTTTGGAAGTGGGCTACTTATATCCCGTTTACTGTACCCTCCGTTCTACTATCCGCTCTTTTCATTAGCGTCCCAGGAGTCGGCAAATCCCGGACCACCAGTATACCTTACAGTCGAACAGAATGAGAGAAAATGAGCAGGCTGGCTGGCTGGCCTTCAGAATATTAAATTTTAAATAGTGCGAATAACAGGAAAAGTAACACTGTAACCATGAAGGAAGAAATCATATGATGGAAAGTTAGTTTTCTCTTTTCCTAATTCGGTTTGATTGGCGTTTTGTTTCCATTTGGGGATATGTCTTCTAAGTTCCTTCCTTCATAGACCAGTAAAAATCAATGGCCGAGATGTATTGGGAATAGGCAGTATGACAACGGAAATAGAACTCACTATCTGAATGAGTCTTAATTAAATATTATTTTATATGCTTTTGCAATCGAATCTTCAGCTCAGTAAATTTCAGGATAGTGTTCAAAACCAGGAATACTATTTTAAATCAACCAACAATGTTAATTGCGGATGAAAATTCATAAAGAAGGGATTACAGTGTTCCATTTTCGTATGGTGAAACACGTGTCAAACATCAGAACTATTGAAAAAAAAATCGCGACTCACAGTGCAGATAACGCAATGAGATCGAAGCCCACTACGCCATGGAGACCCGGCTGGGATTGCTTTCCTCTAATCTGGTGATACACTGGAAGACAAGGCTAGGTGGCCCCATACTTGATGACGTAAATGTTGGGACAGGTTGTATGAGCGTCGTAACTATTGGGAATAGAGAGGAGCTGGGGATCAGATCACATTTCGAAACGAGGCTCCTTCGACAAATCATTCAGGGTATCTATCTATACCAGATAGAACTAGATGGAATAACGCAAAATTCATCATCATTCTACAGAAAAATATCTAGTTTCCAGACGGATCTAAGATGGGCAATGTTGAGGGAGCAGAAGCAGATGTATTTTCGAAAAATCCAGCTACCCACTGGGTAACCACACCTGCCTGTTGCAAAGAAAACTGATAGCAGAACGATAAAAGAGGAGTAAATCCATATCTTCCCACTGAAGAATGTCACAACTGGTATGGACTTGCTGAGAAAAACTGATGGCACCGACAAAACGAAACCACGTCAAGCTGATTCCATATCGGGGATATACAGGTAACGAAAAAGCTTCCAAACTCGCTGGAAGAGGATCGGAAAACAAACCAGTCCATAACAGACCCTAGAGTACCAAAGCATACAGAACAAACAGCGTCCTCAGAAGATTCGATCTGGCAAAGATAGGAATACTATTGGCATAAAATCATAGGAAGCAAATACCGAAAAATAAAAATTATCAGAGACCCGTACCAGGAAAAAACAGCAGACCCGTTAACTCTCAACAGAAAGCAATCGAGAATCATAACGGGGCCGTGAAAGAACACCTCGATGAAATGAGACTGTACAATAGTGACTCCACTTGCTGACCATGCGGTAAGAAGCCAGAAACAGTGTCACACATACTGTGCAACTGCGGACCTCTGCATGTCCTCGCTCTGAAATGAATCCTTAGTGTATGAACAGTTATAAATTTATCAATGAATATTTATGACAATGAATATTTCTAACTGTTGAAATACTAACAGCATATAAACAAATTATTATTACACAGTTTCACTACAGAATGCAAGACATTACTGTTAACTCTGTAACAAAGAGAAAAACACAAACGAGCCCAGAAATGTATGTAGCATAATTCAACATTGAATTTTACTCTCATCGCGCCCTAAGAAGTTCCACTTCAAAAATGTTTGATATTTTGTTATATATGGTTATTTTTATAATTTTCAATAAATTCAAAAGAAATTATCGAGGGATTCGGTGGTTGTTTATAACAAATTGTACTTACAATAAAAACTATATTATAAAAAAAACACGAATCCAGCTCATAGAAAAAAATTTAAATAAAGAGTTTCAGAAATAAAAATATGTTTGTATATATATATATATATATATATATATATATATATATATTGTAATGTAATGATGATTTGCAAATAAATTGTTGTTATAAAGAAGATAGCTAATAATTTTCGCTATTCTTTGTCAGCCGAATTGTTATGATATAGATAAGTACTTTCGCCCTGTATAATATATTTTGCAATGATGTATAATAATTGCTAGCTAACGTCACTGTTCTCTCGTCACATTGCTGCCAATTGTTATCACTTTCCTTACCACAGCTAAGCACAGTTGGTACGCCTCTTGTCTCAGATAGCCGGTTCAGGCAATTGAGCCACTAGCCACTGCTTGATATGTAAAATTTCTAATTATTCAATGGTCATAAGTATGATTGTTGATCATTGTAGAGAACAAACGACAAAGTATCAAAAAGCAAGTATTTCCTTTATTCAGGAAAACTTGATTTTACCTGGCCTACGGAAAATAACTTACTTAAGGTGAATCTACAAATATTCATGGATAATCATGAGAAAAGTTCATTGGTAAAATATACACAACCTCACTTTCACCTTGAAAGTGAACATTTCTTTATAGTTCGAAATCAATTGAAATAAAGTTCTTCCGATGGAATATGCGTTATGAGTGAAATTGTTCGGTTCGGAATGTGCACTATGGAAAGTTCATATCTGTCTGGAACTGTCGCTGTTCAATACACGCCAGGATTTGGATTCCCTTTCACTCCAATGCTATCAGGAACTCCAATACCAAATAGAAGGAACCATACAAATTCAGCAATCAGCTTTGGATACTCGTATGTGGTGTACAAATAAGGTAATGTTGGTTTTCCGCTTATAATGTGGAATTATTCGATTTTTTTTTCTCCCAAAATATAACGTGGCATTCGTTTTTAATTTATTTCCATTTCTTTGTGGCTTTGTTTGTTGTCACCTCGATACCATTTTTGTTCCTCCCCTCTGATTCGAATTTTTGAATTCGCGCACTAAATTGTCACATTTTCACTGTTTGGGTTCATTTGTCATAACTTATACATAAAACTATTTTCCCATTCTTATTAACTATGTACAAATTTCAGTAATAATTGCCTCTGACACTCTCCCGTTTTTATTCCCTCACAATTTCAAATTCTACATGTGACCATCTGTTCCCTGATTGGCTATTGTCATCAAGAAGTTTGCTGTTCTACCATTGGTTACTTTGGGTAGCTACAATTTCATATACTGTATGTTCCAAATTTATAAATTTGTAGATCACATTTTATTCAGGAAATTTTTGTAAATCTTGACTTTTTGTTGTCTTTTGAAGAATTATGGGTTGTAATCATTATGACAGTGTATGAAATTGATTGTGTTATAGTATTTGGACATTTTCATCTATTCATATCATACAGAGGCTTAATAAAGGAAATAGAATTTCTAAAATTATTTAAAAACAATCTCTTGAAACGAATAACTATTAAGTAATTATTCTTTTCGTGGGTTTTTTCCTTTTAAAATATATAACTGGTTTTTCATAACATAACTATATATATATATATATATATATATATATATATATATATATATATATATATATATATATATATATATATATATATATATATATATATATATATATATATATAACAACTGAGAAACTACAAAAAACAATTATAAACAATCAATGTATTTTCATAAAAAAAATATTTGGAAACCATTATATGCTCCAAAGAGTTGAAAACTCAAAAGAACAATTAGAAGTCGGTCAAAATTCACTTGCAAGATTTGAACTAAATGAAAGCTTGTGAAAACATTTCATGGTGTTACTCGACTGGCCAGATTTTCTGCAGCCAGCTCTCAGACGTGAGGAATGATTCCTTTTGGAACAAATCATTTTTCAATTTCGGAAGAAAAAATTTAAAAAAAAGCTGCTCGAGCTTGGGTTCGAACTCACGCTCTCACGCACGCTCCATTTCGTGAACCAGCTCCAAATTCCAAAGTATTTATTTGGTTATTCTGTATTTACATTGCATGTCCTCAACCTAATTATCAACTTATTTCTACATATGTATATACATTTGACAGACTGAGAAGTTGTTCGCGCAACCCTCAGACCGGAGAGAGCCAAACCATCCCTCCGGAGCGCCGTTTCCGGGGCTCCAGACGAATACCTCGGCCCCAAAACGGACTGATACCTACGTATAGACGAGGAAATGAGTCCATCCCAGCAGATTTTGGAGCTGTTTTTCTTGAGCACTCGGAAAGTCCATTTTGATTTTTGAATTTAATTTTCAGACTCCTGCTTGCGCTCATACTGAATTTTGAAATAGTGTTAGTTTTATTGTGAATGAATTGGATTTGAGTGGGTGGTTTTTGGGAATATTTCCAGGAAAATAATTAAAGAAAACCTAGTAAGGGATGTGAATGTTGGGGTCGTTTGATGTAACTTGAGTATGGTGTTTTGAATTATTGAATTTCGTAGGAGTTTTGAGTGTTTTGTGGTAGTTTGGGAATTTGAGTAATATCGTATTCGTGTATTTTTGTGTTTTAAGGGTTGTGAGGGTGTACTCCGAGTACAGTGTTTTGAATTGATAGAATTTTGTGGGAGTTTTGAGTGTTTTGTCTTGTGGTAATTTTGGGATTTTGTGTGATGTTGTATTTGAGTATTTTTGTGTTTTAAGGGTTGTGAGAGTTGTTTTCTTGGGTGTTAATAATTTTTGTTGATGGATATGTGTTTGTGTACTGTTAGGATGGGTAATGAAAAAAAAATAAATAAATTTTCATTTCATGGCCTGGCCGACATCTGAAGCTCATACCTTCGCTCTGTAGGCGTCGATCTTACACCCGAGACCAATCGCCCGTTTGAAATAATGAATTCCATACTTAAGTATGAATAGTCACACAGCTTCTCAGACTGCTCGGCCAACTGGAGAGATAATAAGTGTCAAACATATTTTGGAATGTATTACATTAGTATGGTTGCTTTTTCTAAAAAAGGCCATACGAAACGCACCAATTTTGCCCAGGCAGTCGTTGATTTTTCTTATGTTTGCTGTGAGTACTAACATTTCTAAACCATTTCATTCTGTTACACGATTGGCTAGGTTTTCTGCAGTCCCCTTTCGTACTATCAATCAGCTATTTGACCACTGGCCTTCTGTTAATGGCGTATTACGCTTCATCTACTAGTCCACTAGAATTGTTGTTGATGTTATGAAAATAACGGATTTCAATTATTCATTGCCCTACTTGAAAATCTGAGGTTTTCAACGTGCTGAAAAAGGTGTATTTGAATTGAAATATCAAATCACTGTTATAGTGTGTTGAAAATCCCTCATTTAATCAATTTTGTATTTCCTGTTGACATATAAGTCTGACAGGACCTTAGTGTCGTTTTATCGAAAAACAATATCTAATGGTTTTATCAGTATAAAACAGCGAGAAGACGTTTCATCACTATAAAACTGACCTGATTGGTTCTCTAGTTTAGAATTTTGGCCATTTGATTGGTTAAAGAATAGTCATTACAATCGCGATTTTCAATAGCGGATTATACCCTAAAAATGGTATCTTTCAAGCATGGCCATTCCAAATTGAATGAGCCATCGATTATATTCTCAAATAAATGAGAATAGTTTTCATTTGTATGGAATACACTTCCCGAATAGATTATGAGGAGAATTTGAAAAAAAGTTATACTAAAGTTGTGACGTTGCGGTCGTAGGTATGGTACCTAGATGGAATTTCTATGGAATCTAACTAAAGTCCGTAGTGTGGAGAAATATTTCCTACCTCCCTTGTAATATGAATGGAACGAGCTGTATGATAAACTATATTTTTTTAAATTTTATTGGCTTGTTTGGAGAGAAATAATATCTTATTTGAAGGCCAATTCGGTTTCAGAGAACACATGTCAACTGAAAATGCAATATTCCAACTGATCAACAGTGTATGGAAAAACTTTGATGACAAAAAAAAAGGCTTGACGGTTTTCATAGATTTGGCTAAAGCCTTTGATACTGTCAATCATCAAATTCTCCTGAAACGTCTAGAAACTATAGGAGTTAGAGGAATTACACTAGATCTATTCAAAAACTATATATCTGACAGACATCATAAGGTTAAAATAAACAGTCTTCACAGCGATCCACTACCTATCACCATGGGCGTCCCACAGGGTACAGTATTGGGTCCAATCTTATTTTTGATTTATATCAACAGTCTTTATAAACTTTTGAATATCAATTGCAGGATAATATCTTACGCGGACGACACTGCTCTTTTGAAGGAAACTCCTGGGATGGAGTCTATAAGAAAGCTGAAACAGGGCTCAAATATGTTATCTCTTGGTTGAATATTAGCCTTCTGAGTCTGAATTTAGAAAAAACGAAATTCATCGCATTTACCACAACAAAAAAAGATCAGCCTTCGAATAACATACTCACTATTCATAAACATCTCTGCCGATTGCCAACGCAGTGTACATGTCCAAAAATTAAAAAAGTTGACAACATAAGGTATTTGGGTATTTATGTGGACCAACACCTGCGATGGGAAGAACACACAGATAATACAGTTAAAAGACTTAATAAGTTAGTCTATAAATTCTATCAACTTAGAAATCTTGATAATAAAAAACTCCTACTTATGATTTACAACTCACTTGCTGAATCCATATTGAGATATTGCATCATTATATGGGGGGGTCTTAGTAAAACATTATTACACGTTCTTGAAGTTATGCAAAATACTATATTAAAAATATTTTTTAAGAAAAATAGAAGATACTCAACTGAAGAAGAATCTGGCTTATTTGAAGTAAGAAAACTATATACTCACCACTGCCTAATATGGATGCAAAACAATCCCATCTCTCATATAAGCCATATATACAACACACGTGCTAAATCTGAACAGAGAACAAATGCTCCTCTCTATAGACTAACCCACACGCAGAGATTTATATCATACTTTGGGCCAAAACTGTTGAACCTAGTCCCTATAGATATCAGAATCATCCCTAATAAATTCAAAATAAAATCTAAACTCAAAGAATTTGTAAACCTAAATTATAACAAACTAAAAACCGTGTATGAACTTGACTAGAAAGGAAAAAAAAACACCCTACTCTCTCTCCCTCATCACAACAAATTTGATCTTCACATTGTATATAACTCTTTTTTCTTCTCAAATTTTCATTCATTCAAAATATATGTATAAACTTCACAATTTCAGGCTGACGACTACAACACAAGCTTTGCTTAGGTAGATCAGCCTGGAACATAATCTGTAATTCATAATTTTTCTTTCTAGTTTTAGTTATGAATTGATATTGTAGATGAAACTATACTTACCTGAATAAATTTACTTACTTATTTACTACTATCTCAAATAGATGCATCTGAAAAAAATATATTTCTTTCGAAAAATGTGAATGATTTCGTGCTCTTGGACGGAAATCCAGAATGTTGATCAGTTTGCAAGATGAAGCCATCAACGTGTTTCTATCATTGTATAAATGAATTTCGTAGCAAAAAAGGGTAAAACTCAGCCTGCGGCCTTGTTTGGAAATTTTCACGTCGGATACCCAAAACATTTCCTTCTAGCACATCTTATCAAATGAATTTCAATATCAAATTACTATTAATTTTCTCGAATAAAATGAAGTATTGTGAATCCAAAAAGTATTTTTATATTTTGGATCTCCATCAACTTCACATGAGATAAAAAGTCCACTGAAATTATCTGAATAGTCTGCAGATAAAGCCGAAATGTAATCAGAATTTCAGAGTAATTCACTCACAATTCATATCGACGTGCAGCGTGGCGGCGAGAGGTTGCGTTCGTGGATTATTCGACGCCTGGCAGGTTAGTTCGGAATGGACGTCGCGGCGCCCCAGGCCGGTTATGCGTATCTCGCTGCGGACGTGTGTTGTCCCGGCGGTCGGCAGAGGGACGCTCATGTTGCTGACCACTAAATCGTTGCGAAACCATATCACCATCGGCAGCGGTTTGGCTGAAACAGAAATACCGTTATTTGTGGAATATCGCATCGGAATGGAGGTGCATCGGGTATAACGATGCAGGCAAACAATATCAGAGTCAGGGTGGGGCTTCTCGTTTGCGACATTTCAGGATGACACCGCTGAAAGTACGAAATGATTCAATGATCTCAAATATACAGGGTGGGGCACACCATACGACACGGTCCCTGTAAACCAAACCATTAATTTTTTCGGGAATTTCTCCATTTCATTATACAGGGTGAGTCAACAGGATTCCCGTGGTTCATTGCTCCTTAATGTATCACTATTTCGAGTTCTCATATTTTTTTTGTCAAAGGGACCATCTAAGACCACCTTCCAGAATTATTCTTATTCATACAGGGTGCATCATTGATGCGTGGCTAACCAAAGTTGTTCTTTTTCAAATGGAACACTCAGTATATTTTCATATATTCCGATCTGCTGTTATATTGGCTGCTCAACAATTTTTTCAATTTTGAATTCTGTTGCGGCGTTGCCGAGTTATTCAAAGGAAATCTATTTTGTAGACTTCTTTTCGGAAATTTACCTATGCCACATTTCTAAATATTCAGTGAAGATAATTGGGAAATCGTTGGTCGATATGATGATGATCATTGAGGATATCAAGAATTTGTAATAAATTGTACAGGATGTTCGATACAACAACACAAACTTAGCTATTTTCAAACCTCGGTATTTTGATTTTTTCGAATGGAACACCCTGTATACATTCATTCAAATCAACTCCTTTTTGATAACTCTACACTTTTCCTCTGCCATTTCATGTACCTAAAACAACTCGTTTCCGAGATATTCAGGTTTGAAGGAATTGGTCAATATCAAATCAACAATTCTATAGATTATTTCATCTACATGTTTGTTCGTAGAAAATACTGATACTGAATGATGTTTCAATTATTTTTTTCCAACTCCAAAAGCATTCTTGGGAACTCATGTATAACTAGCATAGCAAAAGAAATTTTCAATTGTAACTATTTTTTCTAGTTTAGTTATCCATGACTATCGCTGAAAAAATGATCATCGGAATCTGTAAATAGAGGTATCTGTCAAACTACGATCCAGTTGTGTTTAAAATATTGTGTCATTATGAATTATCATTTAGAGGACATGGTTGAAATGGTGTATGCTTTGAGGGAAAGTGACGGCAATTGCTTACTGGCAACTAGATTATACGAACAAAAGTTTCCTGAGAGAAGACATCCAGACCAGCGAGCATTTCGAACCTCAAAACAAGATTTGAGGATACCGGAAAAGTATTTTACAAAAAGTTTGATCGTGCTTGTCCTTTAACGAATGATGAAAACACTCTTGATATTGCATTGCATATTACCGGGAATCCCCATGTGAGTACACGTATTTCCAGTAGGGAGTTGGGAATATCTCAAAGTGGTGTTTCTCGGATGGTGAGAAAATTCAATTACCATCAATATCATATGCAGTTAATGCAGGAGCTGACTGAAAAATATTTTCCTGAGCAAATGCGGTTTTGCCAATGTAGTGTAGATAAAATCAACCAAGAACCTGATTTTTTTTAGTATGTTCTATGAAGCCACGTTTCACAACAATGGCCATGTGAATCGGCATAATATGCACTATTATGCAACTGAAAATCCTCATTTGTTAGATATGTCAATCACCAACAACGTTGGTCACTGAATATTTGGGGAAGTATTATTGAACGTCGTGTAATTGGGCCCTTTTTTTTCAACGGTCATCTCAATGGAAGAAAATATCTAAGATTTCTGCAAACTCAGTTATCAAAATTATTAGATGATATTCCATTGGCAATAAGGCAGAAATGTGACTACAATAAGATGGCGCGGGAATACATTGATAATGTAATGTAATAAAAAAGTGTGACATATCGAAGTTGTGTTTTTTCAAATGGAACACCCTGTATTCCGTTACGTTTTTGGATAGGTCAGGAAAAAATAATATGATTTCATATTGGGTACTAAGTACCTAACTATAACTGTTCTCGTGTTATTGATTTTTTGAAACTGAATAACATCGAAATGTATGGAAATCCCCCTTTCAAATTCTGACCAAGCATAGAAGAGGTTTTGGGCTATTGATTACGATAAAACCCGTTTCCCAGTATTATACAGAATGTTCAAAAATAATTGTCACTTTTTTATAATTTCGGACAAAGATAACTTTGTTATTTCAAATGAAACACCATGTATTTTTTTGGTCTGAACAATATAAAATTCAATTATCTTTCATTTCATATTGGAGTTCCCTATACCTAACCTAAATATTTTTTCAGATATTGGCTTTTTAAAATAGTAGTTCTTATTTCAATGCATTCTTCGAATCAAGATAGCATTGGAACGACATTTATATGATTTGCTCACAGAATTCTCATCGACAGTTGTTATACTCCACTTCATCGAAAATATTTACTGTTCACTAAAATGAAGTTATCATTTACATTCATATTCTGACAGTAGTTCATTAAACATACTATACAAATTTTTTTCATTATTTAACTGAAACAACAACAGAATATGAAACACAAATGTATTCAATTCAAAGTAGGTGCTCGGAATGACGACCATTTTGTTGAATACAAAGAGCCACTCTCTTTATGAAAGACTTCTTAACATTTAATAACATTTGAGGCGTCACTCTTCGAAAAGCAGCCCTTATTCGCTCCTTCATATTTTCCAGTGTGGTTGGAGGAGTGTCGTAAACCTCATTCTTCAAGTATCCCCATAGGAAAAAATCGAGGCTAGTCGAAGCTGGTGATCTCGCTGTCCAATTTCGTGGTCCTCCCCTACCAATCCATTTATTCGGAAAGCACATATTCAAAAACTGTCTGACACTGAATTTGAAATGTGCCGGATCTCCATCCAATTGTAACCACATCCGTTGTCTAATATTCAGCGGCACATTCTACAGAAGTTCAGGCAGATCATCTCGTAAGAATTGAAAAAATTGTTGACCATTCAAGTTTCCATCAGAAAAGTATGGTCTTATAACTTGTGTACCTATAATTCCTCCCCACACGTTAACAGACCATCTATTCTGGTGATCCAGAGTGCGGAAAAAATGAGGATTCACATCACTATAATAATGGGAGTTGTGTCTGTTTGCTGAGCCATTGTTATGGGAAGTAGATTCATCAGATAATAGAATAGAATCCAAAAAATTTTCATCCTCACTAAACTTGTCCAGAACCCTTAGACAAAACTCGATTCGTCGATGGAAGTCTATTTCATATATTTGCTGGTGCATCTGAATACGGTACGGGTGAAATTTGTGTTTTTTTATTTCCCTAGAAATGCTCCGTTTGCTTATCCCTGTATCTTTCTCGATCTTACGTTGACTCATATAAGGGTTTTCTATGATTGATCCTATAATGAGAAATTCATTTTCCTCATTTCCAATGATATGTTTTGGTCTATTTGCCTTTTCATAAGCTGTACTTCCAGTCCTACGAAATTGATGTAGCAATCGTTTGAAAACCCACTTGTTTGGATGATTCCGGTCTGGATATTTTTGGGCATACACCCCCGACGCCAAAAGGCAATTATCTAAACACTCACAAATCGCTAAAATCATATCTATCCGCTCCTGAATGGGATAAGTTTTCATTTTCGACGATAATAATTCAGTGAATGTTTTGGATAACGTAAAACACAATAACTGTCAATAAGAATTCATTCAACAAGTTGAATAAATGTCGTTTCAAAGCTATCTTGATTCGAAGAATGCATTGAAATTTGGGTTAGGTACAGGTAACCCCAATATGAAATGAGAAATAATTGAATTTTATATTGTTTAGACCAAAGAAATAAAGGGTATTCTATTTGAATTTTTTTTTTTTTATGTTCTGGTTCCCACGAAAAGGGATATCCTGTAATGTTCAGAGAACATCGTGGGAACCAAGGGAAAGAAGGTAGGAGTTGGTGTTCTTCTTAAATTTCTGAAGGTTGTATGCCCGGGAACACCTCCTAGGAATGAGTTCCAAAGCCTCGCTGTTCGTTGGATGAACGAGTCTTTGGAAAGTGATGTTCTGCAGGTCTCCAAAGTGACCACGAAGGGGTGTGATGACTGAACTTGACGGGTTAATCTCGAAGAGACTGCCAAAGCAGGAACGATTGTTGATATTTCAGAAGAGCATCGCCCATGAAAATATCTATAAAATAGAGACAAATCGCCAACTTTTCTACGGTGTTCCAGACAAGTGAGCGAGTTTGTAAGCGAGGCATCACCGACGAGACGAATTGCCCTTTTGGACAGAATCCAATAGCCTCAGGATATGTTTAGGTGCCGCACTCCAAATATGGGAACAGTATTCCAGGACAGGTCGGATCTGTGCCTTATAGATCATAAGCAGCTGACTGGGGTGAAATAGCTCTTGGCACGAAACAAAAACCAAGTTTTGGGATGCACTTTTGGCAATGGACCTCACGTGATTTTCCCAGGAAAGGTTATTGCTGATAGTAATACCAAGCATCGATATGGATGACTTCAGTGGTATGGTTACTCCTGACAAAGTTATGTTAGGCACAGTGAGATCGGTTTTCTAGAGAAAAGACATGCTTGTGTTTTGTTTGCATTGAATTCTACCAAGTTATTAGATCCCCATTCGAGAATTGTTGCTAAGTCCATATTTATATTATTAACATTTCTTCCTCGTTCATTTCTGGTTTCACGGGCTGATATAGGGGCCCTGGAAGAGAAAGCGGTATGGAGGGTACTATCATCGGCAAAGCTGTGTACTGGACATGAAGTTGCTTTCAACAGGTCGTTGATGTGAAGTAGAAATAGTGTTGGTGCGAGAATAGATCCTTGCGGAACACCAGCATTTATGAGTAGAGTGTCAGATGAAACTCCATCGACCACTACATGGAGAGACCTGTTTGAGAGAAAACTAGCAAGCAGAGAACACAGCTGAGGGGGCAAGCCATAAGACGGAAGCTTGGCGAGGAGTCCCTGGTGCCAAACTCGATCGAACGCCTTGGAGATATCTAATGCCACAGCTAAAGTTTCTCCATACTTTTCAATAGATAGCTGCCATATATGTGAGACGTAAGCAAGCAGGTCACCAGTTGATCTCTGATGGCGGAAGCCATATTGCCTATCGTTGACAATTCCTGAGTCTTCCAGATATTTCATGAGCTCGATGTTGATGGCTTTTTCCATGACCTTGAAATAATAGATAGCAGTGCGATAGGTCTGTAGTTGCTAGGTAGGGCCTTTTGCCTTTTAGGGACTGGCTGTACTCTTGCAATTTTCCAATTGGACGGAAATACCCCCAAATTGTAAGAGTGGTTGAACAACTTGCAAAGAACAGGTGTTAGTTCGGGGCACATTTCTTGAGAACAATCGGCGGGATTCCGTCAGATCCACAGGCTTTGTTGGTGTTGAGACCCAGCAAAAGCTTTCTGATAGTACGATGGCGAAAGGTGATCTCGGGCATGTGACTGTCAATAGGTGTAATGTTCGGGGGTTGTTTTCCCGATGAATCCAGAGTGGAATTTCCAGCAAATAGGTGCGCAAAGATATTGGCTTTTTCCTGGGCAGTCGTTGCTAGTGTTCCATCTTCTTTGGTTAGAGGAGGAAATGAGCTGGAAGTGAAGTTTCTTTCCACAGCTTTGGCGAAAGACCAAAATGAACGGGATCCGTTAGGACTTTCAACAAGTTTTGATCTTATTTTGGCATTGTAGGCGTCTTTTGAGCATTCTATTGTCTCTTTGCATATGCCTCTAGCCTCGACATATGCTGCTTTGGTCTCAGGGCCCGGATTTTTTAGCCATCGATGGTATGCTGCCTGTTTGGAAGCCACAGCTCTAGAGCAGTTTCTGTTAAACCAGGTCTTATCGGATGATGTTCTTCTTTCGGTATTCGGTATGTAAGTTTGCATCCCCAACATGATGATTTCAGAAATTGTTTCAGCACATCGTGTTGAATCTACTGAAGAGAAACAAACTCTCTTCCATGGAAACGCTGAGAAAAACATACGAAGACCTTCCCAGTCGGCCGAATTGTAATGCCACATGAGACGGGTGGTATTGTGCAGCTCGATGGTAAATGGAAAGAGCAGGTTGGGGAGATGAGGGTGTGATCAGAGTTTCCAAGTGGGGCACAAACTTCTATTCTATACGGGTCAGGATTGGTGGTGAGGAAAAGATCTAGTGTATTGGCAGACTGGTTGTTGACATCAGGGATGCGGGTTGGTAGCTCGACCAGTTGTTCTAGACCATGAGTGATGGCGAAGGCTTCGGCTTGACGACCTGCATCATCTGTTTTGTTAGAGAATTTGAGCCAGGCAGCGTTATGTACATTAAAGTCTCCCATGATTATGGTTTCAGCTGTTGGATGGTTCTCCTGAATGTAGTCCAGTTTGAGTGATAAGAACTCAAAGAGGTCATTATATGAAGGATCATTAGGTGATAGGTAAAGGCAGCAGAGGAACTTAGTCAGTTTGGTATCAGATAGCTTGAACCACATCACATCAAAGTCTTTCGGTTCCAAACTCTCTTCACGCTGGCATGAAAGGTTAGCCTTAGCGTAAAGGCAGACTCCACCTTTGAACCTGAATCGAGAATGGAGTTCGTAACCAGGACAAAGCATATGGACCTTGTTGGTGGACGAGTTTACTTGTGTTTCTGTTAGAGCCAGAATATCTGGTTTTTTCGTCTGTAGGTGATGGTGGACGTCATTGATGTTCTTGTTGAGTCCGCGGATGTTGCAAAAATTAATTTTTAATGTTGAGTCCCCTCGAGTACCTCTCGCCCGGAAATCCGAATGGAGAGGTATTTTGCTTCCGGAGTGTTTTACTCTAGGAGACTTCATCATTATTACTATTTGGATGTACCTGAAAATAAAGGAGGAATTGGGGAAAAGGAAAGAGGGAGACCGGAAAGTATCGACCGAACACTGAAACATGGAATGATCCATTTCACAGCACACAAAGTCGATATGGTGGTATTTCACCGGGCGATGAGACCATCTTCCACCTACGGTTATCCTTTTAGTAGCCTCTTACGACAGGCAGGATTTACCATGGGGCTATTCTAAAGCCGACCCCAAACAGATGACATAACAAAGTTACCATTCTGTATAATATTGAGAAACGAGTTTTATCGAAATCAATAGCCGAAAACCTATTTCATGCTTGGTCAGAATTCGAAGGGATGATTTCTATATATTACGATGTTATTTAGTTTCCATTTTCATGAAAAAATCAGTAACTCGAGAACTGTTATAGTTAGGTACATAGTACCTTATATGAAATCATATTATTTTTTCCAAACAAAACACAAACGACTCAAAAATGCATACCATGTATACACACCCCTAACCAGGTTTTTCTTGATTTTCCTGGGAATTTACGCAAAACTATATTACACAAAACAAATTACACACAAGGAGTAAACTAAAAACTTCGGCATAAACAATATTGTAGGAGGCCGAAACGACCCACAGGAAACTAAACATGACAGACTGAAAAGACATATTTGTATATAAATTGTATGTATTGTAATAAGTAGCTTTTAAGAAATGCCATGTAATTATACCACACAAAACTGTAAATAAATATTATTGGATTGGATTGGAAATGATGCAGGTACTGCTGCTCAGAGCCATCTCGTTATTTCGATGTAAAATATACTCGCTATGTTGAGTGCATGGGATGTTCATACCACCCCGCGCGATTAACGTAGGGTTAAAATCAGAATTTAGCAAATATGCGTCACTTTTACTCTGTTACCAAAAATGTCATCATCACCATGGACCATCCTGATTCTTACCATAAATCAATTAGAGGAGTATACAGAAGTACACTGATTCTAGACATAGATTTGCTATACACCTCAGTTCTCCATCAGCATTGGAGGTGGTTGTGTGCTTTGCATTGTTTAGACTTTTTCGAGGGAAACAAGTTTCAATGAGGTTCGTATTTCAATACATTCAATTCCATGTATCTCTCTGGCAAGTAGTGTTTTGATATAAATGGCTAGTAAACGTAAAATTAGGATGATAATAGGTTCAAGAAGGCCCTCCATACATCAGATATTTCTTAGAGAATTGTATTTACTTGAAAAGTGCTGAAAATTCTATCTTCTATAATCTCTATGAATATCAATAACCATGGACTTAAACTGTCCATGGTGTTGAAATGAAGATATTATTTTCTGTTATGTTGAGCCCTTAGGAAGAATGTCAAGAATTCATTTCGTATTATCCGGTATTTGTCTTCTTTTTTGATAATATCTATGATTTCTCATAAATACAAGTTATTTTTTGAGCTTTTTTATTATTTTTGTTTTTAACACCAATGTTTTACAGAATTCAGACCAATTATAACTACATGGACAATTGACCATGTACACGGATTTTTAATTTTTTCAAATAAAAACTTCAAAACCTAATAATGATCTCAATTTTAGGTGAGACTCAAAAGACCTAATAATTTAATTAATTTTCAAATTTTATTTCTTGAATTTTATGAACGTTATTCCTGACAATTTCGCGGGAATAACCCATTCATACGATTTTCTAGAACAAATTTTCATACAGATATTATAACAAAAAAAATTTCGTCTTTGGCCTTGCCGGAGTAGCTCAACAAAGAAGAACACAACGGAAAAAACTAAGTCTACAACCGAAAAAATCCAAGGCATCAACAAGACTCAGCGGAAGTCTCAAGTCGATAATGGAAAGAACCTCAGGAATGGCACATGCAGGTTTTGAGAAAAATAAATCGGTAACAACAATACCCAACCCAAGTTCCTTAGTGATTTGGGGCTCTAGGAGCTGAAGTAGAAGAACGAGCGGCAAAATAGGTCAGGTCGGGTGTGTTTTTTATCATCTACTTTACCAATATCACCATTAACATCAGTTATTCAGTTTTCAATTTACTCACTATCGATTTGGAACGCCCTTGATACTTCAGATATGTTATCAAGGAAACTATTTGAGCTTTTACGATGTCTCGTGTTTTTTTTTTCTATTGGAAATGGTATTTTGTGAAGCATTATTTTAACAAATGCTTGGCGTATGGGACCATTGGTTGGAATAACCTTCTCACCAAATTTACCTGTTTGACGATCTATTAGTTGAGCAGCGTTATATCTAGAAATCTCATTGACTTGAATTAATGGCCTCCCCATGATTTTGAGTGACCATTCTTTCAGAAATCTATCAATTCAATTTTGGAGGAAATATGAATATCCTTCGTTTCATTCAATGTTGGGGGATCAGCTGCCACCGTTTGACCTGGGTGTTTCATTACTCTTAATTCGTTTTTCCATTCCGTCCCAATATGTTGGATGTTCATCACTAATCTTCACTTTTATGTAGTTTTCAGATCGAGTTCAACTGACTCCAAGTGGTGGTTTCAGGCCAGTGCATGGTAGTTCAGATGCTTGTCTTTCTAGTCGGTCTGCTTTTTGGTTACTCTCTATTTCTCTCTGTCTAGGCATCCACAAGAGTGTAAACTCTCTGTGTTTTGCCAGTTCGTGGAGGATATGAAGGCATTACCACACTTGCTTCAACTAGATCTGGATGGAGTTAGGAAATACCCTATTTGAAATATATTTTTTCCAGACCAAACCGCCGGACCTGAGTTCTGAAATTTTGATAGCCTAGATAACCACTAAGGAAGACTTTTTTGATATTCCATCCCTAAACGACTGAAAAGAGGGGGTGGAATTTTTTATAGGGGTTCCGTTAGTGTTGAAGTTAGAGTCATAAAAATTGGTATCCGGGCACTTATTCTCAAATGGAGAAAAATGTTATTTCAGAGTATTCGAAAACCCAACCCTGAAGTGTGTTAAATGGGAGTTGAAATTTTGTATAGAAGTAGGTATCGTTAGTTTCCAAGTTAGGGTCATGAAAATTGTTCTCTGATGTCTTTTTCACGAATAAAGAACTAGTTGATTAAGAGTTTATGGAAATTCAACACCTAAAAGTGTGAAATAGAAGATGAAAACTGGTATGGTGTTCGGTTAATTTTGCAGTAAAAGTTTCAGAAATTGCTATGCGGGTTTTTTCCGAATAAAAAAAAATGGATTTCAGGGTTTTTGGAAATTCAACCTTGAAGCGGGTGAAATAGGAATTGAAAGTTCATAGGGTCGTGAGAATGGGTTTTATGGCTCTCTGCTACAAATGAGGATATCGTTCTCAACTCTATATGGAAATTCCATTCCTGAAGGGATGAAGAGGGGTGAAAATTCCTAGCACTCATGATACCACCCTCAATGAAATTATATGAAGGTTTGATAAATTTGACTCAGGTGGTCAATGTCAGTTCTATTGTTCGTATATTTTTTTGTGTTTATCATTTCTATCATTGCCAATTTTTTATTTCGTATTTTATTCATTCAATATTATAGTATTGCTGATATTTTGATTGAGAATAAAGTGATTAAAAAATAGTGGATATCGAAACATCTGGCTAAAAAAGGTTGGAATTATCAATGAAAATACTCAATGATGGCCTGGGCAATAGATTCATCAACTATAAGGAATGACAAAATTGGGGACAATTTTTTTCAAGTTCTATCTTCCATATCCATCAAAATTATCACCTGACATGACAGACATTGTCCTGTCCAAATTTCTATATTCCCAAATTTTTTTTCCTGAAAACTCTCGTCCGCGTAGAATTTCTTCTTTTTTATATGTTGATTCATTGAGGTTATGCCTTTGACTCTGTCTGCTTCCCGTTATCCTTTTTTTTCGTTATCTCGTTTCCAAGTTATTCCGTTTTCATGTTATCCCGTTATCCCGTTATCCCGTTTTCCCGTTTTCCCGTTTTCTTGTTTTCCCGTTTTCCCGTCCTCCCGTTTTTCCATTATCCCATTCTCTGGTAATCGCCTAATCCTATTATTCACTATCCCGTTTTCCCGTTATCTCGTTTATTCTGTTTTCCCATTATTCCGTTTTCCTATTATCGCTTTCTCCCTTTTCCTCTTTTTCCGTCATCCCATTCTCCAGTTATCCTGTCATTCCATTTTTCCGTCATTATTTTTCCCGTTATAATGTTTTCTCGTTATCCTATTATCCCATTATCACGTTTTCCTGTTTTCCTGTTTTTTCGTTATTCCGTTATCCCGTTTTGAGCTCACCAACACAAACAGACATTAATTATTATTATATAATTTATATTCCTGAAAACTATTTCTGTACAAAGACATTTCCAATGTCTTCTCTAAAAATCCTGTCATTCCCTAAGAACTCTATTCGGAGTATTACGAACAGTAAAAAAAAAACAATTAGCCAAATCGGTCTAGCCGTTGTTTCATTAAATAAAATTTAATGTTACCCTAACCGAGGTGACTTTCTGCTCAGTAGGTATTAAATGACTTCCGGGCAACTTTCCTAAATTTCCGTATCAACCATCCTCGGGCTATAACGAACACTTGAAAAAAAATAGCCACATCGGTCCAGCCTTTCTCACGTTTTGCGCTCACAAAGAGTCCAGATTAATTTTTATTATATAGATAAACATTTCTTGTATCGAATGAAAAAGTCGTATGAAATTATGAGCTTGAACTCTAAAAGAACAAAGCCGTGGGCATAAGCTGGTTATCCGTAAATAGTGATGGTCAGAGAAAAATGTACATTGCATAAAATTCTTGATGTCATCATAAGATAATCAGTCCCAGCAATTAGTCCTTCCATTTGCATCATTTTCATATAAATAGTGATATTCATAACCTCATAAGATCAACCTCTATCGAGTTATTCAATAAAAATCAAGGATTGCCTCATTTTGACAAGAGTTCTTTTACTTTTTCAAGTACGCCATGGGAACAGGTGTCAGTGGTAATTGAATGAAATTGATTCGAACCGGTTTTTAATTCATGGCATGTGTCAAAAAATTATTCAGCAAACTTTACGTGAGTTCAATTTGAAATATCCAAACTTGCCTAACTTACGAGAGTCAAACCACTGACTGGCGATGAAGGTTATCAAATTATCATTCTCGGATTGGATAATAATAAAAATCAATAGCAAATTGTTCATATTTATATTCAATTCTTCATTGATTTTTTTTTTCTGAAATCGGAATATTCATAAATCTATGTATTAACTGTTATATGCGGCTAATTATGTCGTTGTATGGATGCGTCGATGTACTTTGTATTGTTATGTCTGTATAAAGAGAGTTATAAAAAATTGAAAAGTTTTGATTATTACTAATTTTTGATATAGTTACAAAAAAAATTTGTATAAATTAGGTATATTATCATTATTCTTAACTCCGTCTCTCCATACGGACAGTCTTTGCAAATCTTGAAATTACTCTCTCGGTATCAATAGGGATATGCCTATCGATGTGATAAGGGCAAGACCAAGAAGGCGGTTTTCTATCATGGCTGATCTTGAATATTTTTCAAGGCGCCGCGCCGTAACGATAAGGATGACCTCTCAGCAGATGCATTCGTCACCGGAAGCGTTGCATCCTTATCGCACCTATCCCATATATCCATGGCAGTTATAGAAAGCTCTTCATGCCGTTTCTTTTCGTGAAACCATTTCCCTCGTCATAGTATCAATTCATTTTTTAGGCGAAGAAAAGCAACGCTCTTATCATAGTTCTGAAATTGGTGGAAAACGTGCTTTGGTCCCGCGTAAGGAGGGGGGGGGGCAATTGCACCCAATGCCCCTTCCCCTGCATCTGGGCCCATTTGCAAGATAAAGCGGTTTTTTTATTTTCATTGTATTACTCTATAGCGGTTGAGGTTGAGTATTGACAAAGATTGGTGTAACTCACTCGAAAATCAAATTGCTTTCAATTAGTGGAAAAAAATAGTAGGTGTCCTTTAAAAAAAATTGTATTATTTTCGAATGCTACATTTTGGAATCGCTCAATCCCATATGGTACAAAATGGGACTATCTACGGGACATCAGGAGTAAACCAGATACCTGCTACTGTTATGACCCGGAAATATACATATATAGACATAACGAATTTATATATGGAAAGGAACACCGCGAAGAGAAAAGTTCTTTTAACGAACAATCTATCCTGAAAAGGTTGAAAAATGCATATAAACAAATATCTCCCATATGGAGCTTGAAATCACATCACGAAGTAATGAAAAGGCCATCCAAGTATAAGGTTGAACAAAAAAATGATAATCAGGAATTTGAACCGTCAACACTTGCGAAAATTGTATGTGTGAAAGTCATTTTTTCAGAAAATACTAAATACAATCTCAAATTCATGACACTATAAGAATCAGAAACATGTCGACGACTTCCGGTAAAGGGTCATTAATTACCTCGCAAACAAAGAATATTCTAAAAATTAGCCCAGATGAGTGGAAATAACGATTTTCATGTGTTTCAACCCTATTAGATCAGCTGTAAAAAATATGAAAAAAGTATTGACCTATGTTTTTTGGATTCTTCCCGCGAGTTAAATCGCTGATAAATCAACAACATAAAGTTGTCATCCTTATTACTCTTTGTGGGAGATAAAAAAATAACTAACGCGTGAAACATGCATAGGGTAAGTGTCATCACTATAAAACAGACTGAAAAATGATAATCATTTTCGCATCAAAGCCTCAACAGTTATTTCAAATCCTTCCATTCGAATTCGATATACCAACTTTTGATACTCGATGTAGTTAGAGAAGAATTGAGTTTAAGCGATCAAATAGAAATCATGTTTACTTAACAGTGCTAGAAAATTAGCGGAACGAAAGATGTTTCATCTAGAAAGTGCGCAGCGTTATTTAATAATAAATAATAATAAAAAAATATTGAAGAAATTATAATTTACAATCATAATTTACAACCCAATTGAAATTGTTTGTGTAACCAGCAACTGTAACAGAGAAAAAAATTGTAAGCTATTTTGTGTTTTATTATTTCGGCATTTGAATATTTCACAAATCTCATTGAACTGAATGGATTATTTAGATTTTCTACGAAATATCTACCCAAAGTGAAAATGTTTGTATTTGAAATTTTAACCGCATATTTGGGCATGGTCATTGGTGGTTTCCCAAAACATAACTTAAATTGGCCTAGACTTGTGAACTACTTCATAGGATTCTCAGTTATCTGTATCATCAATGAAAACTGGACGGCGGGATACATTCTGTAAGATTCTGATCAATTGTTGTGATGCGAATCTATACCTAGAAATATTTCACAGTTTAATTGAATCGAATTGATTTTATATCTAGTATGTGTGAAAAATTACCAAATTTTATGAATCCAGTTCGTTAAATGATACTTGCTCATTCAAACAATTAATTTGTTCATTGTTTTATTTTTTTCAATTTATAGAATTCCAGATAATTTTTTATATTTGACTTTTATAAATTGTAAAACATTCTTACAATTATACTCGTTCATTACCATTTTTAATTTTTAAAAAAAAAAAATTGGTTTTGGAAAAATATTTTGTAACTGGTTAAGTCAGATTATTTTATATGGAAATATTGTTGTTCATTTCGAAGTCATTTCGGAATTGTTAGATTCTTGAAATATAAGTTCTTCCATACAGGGGTTTCATTGAATTGAGGCAACTAAGTCAGTTTTAACACAATTATTAACCAAGTTGTATTACTTATTTGGAACTTGTACTATGGAAGTATATTGATTGGAATGTCATACCATACAGTGGGTATTTGTTGTAATGCAGTTACTTTTTTTATAAAATAGTTTGTGCGTTTTTATAAGTGCTTCAATAATTTGCATAGTATCCTCAACTGGATTGGCGAAGTACATAATTTGATCGATTCCAGCTCTCTAGAGATTTATAACATCTATATATTGGGAGGACGATACCTAAGTGCCACTTGATAAAAATCGCCAGTGAGTTTTTATAAATCATTGACACCTAGAAAAGTCCTTCATACACTTGGTAACAACATCTCAACCAAGTAAAATAAAGTATGCAGGGCCGGGACGTGATAATGGATAGTCAGGTATGGGGTTTCCAATTCTACAACTACCCAGGTCGTATCAATGATATTGCAGGTGTGGTGGTTTATTCATAACATCCTGTATATAGCTGGTTCATATCACTCCAAAAATTTGGTTTCCAATGTTTCCCAAATTCAAACGGTTTCGTAAACTACTACGGCGTTAATGTTGTTCAGAAAAATCGTCAAATGTCAAAAACTGTCGCTATAACTCATAAGAATTGGAAGGGGAATCGAATCATTTGAAAAAGGGTAGTTTTTATTCTAAATAAAAAAGTTGGTACCGACTTTTGGCATACCTTGTATAGAGGTAGGACATGAACAATCATGACAGCATATCGAATTTCAAGTTTGTAATCCTACGTAAATCACCCTGTGAATAATGTTGCTCCATCGATAAGGAAATTGTGGTTTTCGGGATTTTCTTCTCGTCATAATTCTCTCTCTAACTCTGAGAAATATTGTCTGCAGTGGTGTTGTCTGTCAGGATACCGACGCGCATACAGACTCTCAGCTGCTGTTTTGTTCTCAGGCAGTCACCGTGAATTAATAAGATGTCTACTTCTCCGTCTCTTGGATTCAAAGTGACGTTGAAAACCACGAATTCATTGCACTATACATCGGGATTGTTTTTTGATAAAAGCTCTAGTTACTGTCAAGTTTTTTTTCATGACTCACCCTGAAAATAAGTCATAATATTTGTTTGTGATTATGATTTTTTTTATCAATTACTTGATGGGATTGCGACTGAGAGGATGCTCTAGAGTATTCATATTTGTAAATGAATAATAGTTTAAAAAAACTAAAAAACACGCTTTTATAGAAAACCAGACTAAAAAAATAGAAAATAAGAAAAACATGTATTTTATTTAAAAAAAAGCGTGGGGTGCATGGTATCACCTCGGCCAACAATTACCTGTGATCTGAGACATTTCTCACTTTACTGCCCTAGGTAATGTACTATATAATTATTGATACCATGCACCCCACGCTTTTTTTTAAATAAAATACATGTTTTTCTTATTTTCTATTTTTTTAGTCTGGTTTTCTATAAAAGCGTGTTTTTTTAGTTTTTTTGAACTATTATTCATTTCCTACTTTTTGGTGTGGTTTTTTTAGTTTTTTTTTCAAACTATTATTTTTATTATTTTTTTGCAAATGAAAAGATGGAATAATCTAATGAAATTGGGTAATCATAATCTCCGACCCGAAAAACCCCCACATACCAATTTTGAATAGAATCAGACCACAATCGCAAAACTCGGCCGCCATTTTGAAGCCGCCATCTTGAATTTTTCAATTTTTACAATAGAATCATAATATTCGACCCCAAAAACCCCCACATACCAATTTTGAATGAAATAAGACCATAATCACAAAACTCGCCCCCCATTTTGGAGCCGCCATTTCGAATTTTTCAATTTTCACACAAGAACCATAATCTCCGACCCCAAAAACCCCCACATACCAATTTTGAATGAAATAAGACCATAATCACAAAACTCGCCCCCCATTTTGGAGCCGCCATTTCGAATTTTTCAATTTTCACACAAGAACCATAATCTCCGACCACGAAAACCCTCGGGTATCAATTTTAAAGCGAATCGGAACATAATCACAAAACTTGTACGCCATATTGGAGCCGCCATTTTGTTTTTTTTTTCATACAAAATTTTTTTAGTGCTTTGTCACCAGAGTTATGTACACCTGCTGAATTTCAGATCATTTGAACGTCTGAAAGTGGGTCAAAATCGCGCCCAAAGGAGTCGGTTACAAACAAACAAACAAACAAACATACAAGTGAAGCTAATATGAAGCGTGTAAAAACATTTGTTGCAAGGAATTGATTTCAAATAATTGTTTTTTTTTTTTTTTTCTGGTTCCCACGAGAAGGGATATCCTGTAATGTTCAGAGAACATCGTGGGAACCTAGGGAAAGAAGGTAGGAGTTGGTGTTCTTCTTAAATTTCTGGAGGTTGTATGCCTCGGGGAACACCTCCCTAGGCAATGAGTTCCAAAGCTTCGCTGTTCGTTGGATGAACGAGTCTTTGGAAAGTGATGTTCTGCAGGTCTCCAAAGTGACCACGAAGGGGTGTGATGACTGAACTTGACGGGTTAATCTCGAAGAGACTGCCAAAGCAGGAACGATTGTTGATATTTCAGAAGAGCATCGCCCATGAAAATATCTATAAAATAGAGACAAATCGCCAACTTTTCTACGGTGTTCCAGACAAGTGAGCGAGTTTGTAAGCGAGGCATCACCGACGAGACGAATTGCCCTTTTTTGGACAGAATCCAATAGCCCCCCTTTGTTGATTCCCTGTTTTCCATGATTTATATGATATTTATAATGATCTGGAATGAATTTTAAGATGACATAGCTCCAATAAATTGAGTCATCGTTGAATCTCACTGATGTAGTACAATCAAATCAAAAATTTTCTTGATCTTCTTATCATATGATGATAAAGGATGTTCTATTCGAAAATCCAGAATTGGTGTTACTTCCGGCTGAATAGAAATTCCACAATTCATGAAAATGTGAAACTTCAGGTTTGTATGAACTGTATCAGGTTTGACCTGATTTTGTTAGGGATATCGTTTTAGCTTTTTATTTGTTTAAACACACTCGGGTTTCTAGAAGGTAATATCAAAGGATTTCACAAATATAGTATGGTTTCAATGTGCAAAAATACGTCTTCTAGTAGTCATTAATGTGAGGTTATCTACGGTTTTCCGTCCATGATTTGTGACGTGTAGAGAGTCGCAGTTGGGATGGAGGAAATTTTACGCGCAGCGTTGCCAAGTTTCCCGAATGTCATAGCCGCAATTTTGATGCTTATTTGTGCATATTTTTCCCAATAATGAATTATTGTTGATGATTTTCGACCTATAGATGAATTCACAAGACAATTTGCAAAAAATGTAAATTTCCAAATCATGAACTCATTATGAATAACCAAAAAGCAAATGAGTCTTTAGTAAAAGAATATGTTTCATATAATCATATTTGTGAAATCCTTTGGTTTTGCCTTCCATGATATCACCACAGTCATCCAGCAAGAACAAACACAAGCAAATTGAATATCCAGAACGTTTCAGTTAGGTGGCTTAGAGCTGGATTTTAAGATTACCGTTACCTGGCGGATAAAAACACTAAATTTGGTATGAAGGTACCTTGGGTGTATACCTACTAATTTTAGCCTAGGAGCCCTCTGAAATTTCGAAAATTTTTTGAAAAATTATGTGTTTTTTGATTTTTTTTTATATTTCGCAACCCACGAAGACAGTGCCTGAGTACATTGTACCGTGGGAGCCCCCAACCCAAATATTCATCAACGTTGTCCAAGTCCCAGAACATACATTTCTATATTTCACGGTACCTTTTAGATAACGCGGTAGTACTTCCAGATACTGCAATGTCTTGACCAGGTCAATCAGAACCCCCTTCAACTTGTGACTCCAAATTTCTAGACGGTTCAGTCATCGTCCATTGCCTGCCCACTACAAGTGTGGATACCTTTAATCAATATGCTGATGATATATTTCTACCTCACCTTTATATGCAGCTGGAAAATTCCCAAAGGTTAGATGTTGTTTGGGACACCTACATTCTAGACAGTTTGAAGGAGTCTACCCGGGAAAAAAGAGGTAAAGGGATCAGAAGGAAAGTGTCTGGCAACACCAAACTGCCACGAAATTGGATGGACTTTCTCCGTTACTCAATGAACAAGACGGAATTATTCAACTTTTTGACTTTCAAGATTGTAGAGTTCAAATGGCCACCAGGCAAAGATATATATGTCACATCAGAGAAAGCCGTTGCACAAATTGGTTCAAACATACCAATGGAAAACTGCAATTATGAAGAGGCAGATACAAGGATTGTGGTTCATGTACTACATTCACTACAGCTAGGGGCAAAGAGTATTATTGTGCGTACTGTAGACACATATGTGATTGTCATCCTTATTGGCACATTCTATAAACTAATAGTGACTCAACCTTTGGCCGATATATGGGTGGCCTTTGGCGTGGGCAAGCATAACAGGTTTTTCCACATCAACGCGATCTGTATTAGCCTGGAGGAGTCAAAATCACGAGCACTACCTGTGTTTCACTCATTCTCTGGTTGTGACACAACCTCCGCCTTCAGAAGTAAGAGTAAGAAGTCTATTTGGGAAGCATGGAGAGCATTTCAAGACGTCACTGATACATTTGTGTATTTAGCTACTCATCCATTCCAACTGCTGAGAGCTGGCTCCGAACACTTCAAGAAGCTGGAGCGACAAAAGAATCGAGCAATGGACAAACTTCCACCGACTGAGGATGCTCTTCAACAACATATCCGTAGGGCAGTTTATCAAGCCGGTATTCGGACGACTAGCACACAAACACAGCAAGTGATTCCTTCACCGCACGATTTTGCTTGGAATAAGGTTTTAGAGTCATGGGTACCAGTTTGGATGACAATTCCAGAGGTTTTCTGGTCATGCCGGGAATTGATTAAATGTTCCTTCAAAGGAGACTGCAGCAACTGCGAATGTGGGAAAGCCAATTTCGACTGCTCGCCACTATGCAAGTGCAAGTGTAATATTCAATGACTGTTGCATACTAAATTTCATGGAATAAGCTATAACTTTTTTTTTGAACTCTTATTAGCGTTACATTTATACTTATAAATTACTGTATTAATGATGTTTATTATGTATATTATGTATGTATGTATGTATATTATGTATATATGTATATTATTCAATATGTAGACTATCCTAAATTAAGTTTGTACTATACTTAGCTGGCTTGACGCAGTTATTAATAATTTATATTAAAATAGCTTTTGTTAGACATGATATTTTGACGTATTTATCGGCCATATTGGATTTTAGAGCCGTACATAATTTTTTTTCGAAATTCCAGAGGGCTCCTGGGCTAGCATCCATAAGTATACCCTAAGGTACCTTCATACCAAATTTGGTGCTTTTATCCGCCAGGTAACGGTAATTTCGTTAAGCCACCTCACTATGTAGAGCGATATCGAAGAGCCTGAGACTGATTTACTCTAATATTCTAAATGACAACTTAATGACAACAATAACACATCACGTCACAAGATGGCCGCAAAGAAGCGCAAGCGTTTACATGTTAATTTGAATCCCAGTTCATGTTTTAATTTTTAACTGAGTGAAATATTTGTAATGGATTTCACCAATTGTACAGAAATGAATGATGTACGATGTAGAATAACATATATTTTTTTCGGAAGATATGCAAGTTGCTACAAGTTATGGTTATGAGTGAAAACATTGAATATAATATCAGTTTTGGCAAATGTTTACTGATTTTTCCAAAGGTAATGGACAAACGATGAGGAATTTTCGACCAAAATGACATCAGTTACCCATAGAATACTCCTGTAGTCTCAAATAAATTGGGGCGCCGTAATTTTTTGTCCACGGGTTTTAAATCTGAATATGGATGGAATACAATATTGTCAAAAATGTATCGAACACCCCGTAGAGTGGAACAATCAGCATGATTTTCAAGTGGGTCACAATGTTGCTATGTTGCAAAACACGAATTAGTGCCAAACAAAAACAATAGGTTTTGAAAGTGACGACTGATGGTTTGATCGGGGAGTCGACGTTGGGCTTTTGCCGTGCCCAAAAGAGAGTTGAAAGGATAAGAAGCCCTATTATTCATTTGAAGATTATGGTTTTTGGAATTAGTCCACATTTATTTCTGTAAGTAACAAATATCTGCTCTATACATTTGTAATTCATAAATAGGTACTAGAAGGGATTCATTGTTTTTTTTTTTCATTCACAATTCATTTAATTCTTGTTGTCCTTTCAATAAATATTTTTGTATATTTTTTTACAAAGTGTTTTCAATCATTAAAGGGTCAGAATCTACCTAGTTAGTCGTGAACAAACCCCAATTCACGACAAGTGGTGGAGGTGCCGTGTTTTTTTTGTGTGGATCCATTCTTCATAATGGATCAATTCCAATTTTGTAATCTATTCGAAAGTAAATTGAGAAAATGAATATATTCAGTAATCATTAATTTCACAGTAGGACTCGAACTTGACCTAGATTCCGGTACAGCTAGGTAGAATTTGCTGACCCATATGTTTTATTGTAAATGAATCGCTTCTATGTAGGTATGTGCAACAATAGCATTTTGAATAATAACTTTGACGAAGGTACGCTATATTGTAGATTAAACACGATTTTTTTAATGGAAATAATAAGTAAACGCTATTGATGCAAAAGTAATTCTAACGATTTAATTTCAGGAAAATAATATTTTCTGTATGTGTTTTTCGTGGTGATTTTTTTATAAAATATGGATAAGTCGTTTTTTAATTGAGAAAATGATTTTTGATGGAGCAAATTTTCAGATCATTTTTCAGGTATTGGAGAGTTATTTTTTTACAGGATACTGATGTTTACAGGAGATTTACACTTAGAGGTTTTGGGGATAAATGGTTGATTCTTTTATTTTAGGATTGAGACAAGGATTTATTTTGGGGAAAACACTTGTTAGCCAGGAGAGGTTGTTTTTGGAAATTTTTGTGGATGAAAAACTCAGATATTGGAGAAATTGTAGGCCCAGATGGAAAATAATTTTGTGGGTGGTTAGGAAGGGCAGTTGTGAGGCATACAGACCGTATTGAGTGAAAAGTGGGCCAATTATCCCGTGTTGAAGATTAAGGCGCTTAGAAGAAGCTGTTGTGGATTTTGCGTTTTGTTTTGGTTTCTGATTGAGGGTAATTCTGTGAGCTTTCAAGAAAAACAGGATTAAGTAGTAGGGGCCGTTTGGAAGAAACTGGGAGCTTTTGTTGAGGATTTTTTGTTGTCGGTAGAAGCAGTTACTGATTTTAAGCCCTTATTGATGGTAAAAGCGATGTATCATTTCAAGGCTGCTGGATCTAAGCAGTCGATAAAAGTGTGAGACAGATGATTTTTGAGTAATTGAGAGCAAAAGGCTTCGAAAAATTAAAAGTTCGATTATATGCAGAAAACTAGCGGAAAAAAATGAATATTTGCTGAATGCAATTCAATGTTCGTCGGGGTGTATGCCCGTAAAGTGGTTGTTCGTCGACAACTATGAGTTCTGTCATAGCGATATTAATCTGCAGGCAGAGTAAGTTGCCTTTTTGTAGCTGCTGTGGGCGCCGAGAAAAGGTGGGTCCAGGAGAATGTTCTGCTGAAGAAGGCAGGACAATTATGAGAATTGAAGAAGATGTTGTTTTAGTTGGTCAAGGTAGGACCACATTGGAGATTTTTTTTAGGAATAGGAGGCTCTATGGAAAATGGGCATATAGTAGGTCGAGGTAGGACCATGATTAGGAGATTACGAGGTCAAGGTAGGGCCATAGTGGAGATTTTTTTTTGCAGGGAGATATGAGGTTCTTAAAAATAGGGGCGTGATTAGCGGATACCGGCAGATGAGATGCTGTACGAGGACGGTCTGAAGATATACCCTACAATGTGAATACGTAGAACGGTAGATGCTGCAGAGTGGTGGCGATTTCACTGTTCGTTTTTTCTTTCGTACAGGCGATTTGGTCGCGTTTGTTAAGCAATTTTCGAGCGTTTTTATGGCGCCGTTTATAGGTATTTTTTGTGTTATTAGATACGTGAGTAATACGCTTTCGGCTCTGTAGAAGGGGGCCGCAGAATTTCTCTACCAGGGGGAAGGACACCAGCTGGCGGAGTAAAAGTCCCGCGACTCGGGAGTCCCACATATGTTATTGGAGTATAATTATTTAGATTAGGAATTGTATTAGATATATATGGAAGGAGGAAGCTAAACAACTTTTTTGGTAGAAGTTTTGGGGAAAAAAGTCAAGGTATTCACGCCCCTGAGTTAAGGTACATATAGAGTAAAGCTGGGACCGACAGAGAATGCGGAAACGGATGTGACTCACGTGAGCCTAATTTTGATGTGTAACGATCCATGGTGTCTAGTTGATAAAGCGTAAGTAATTGATTTCCATTTTATGTTTTAGGTACATGATGAGAAATGTGCACAAACAATACTTCCGTCATGGGATTCTGATAAAAAAAAGGAGAAGATTTATGGAAACATGAGGGTATGAGGCCATGGCCGACATGTCAATTCAATTTGAAGGGTGAAGTATGAAACTAGTGAAAAAACTGTGCACAGTATTCAAGTGAATAAGTATTTGAATGAGGTAGAATGGAAATGAATGGAGGTGGTTAAATGTGAAATGCGATTGTGAAATTGTTTTGTTGTATTCTGTTTTTAATCCTAGGCAATGAATTTCAGGATATCACATTACAAAAATTCACCATCGCAATGTAAAAATGGGTGTTTTGTTTCGAGTGAGAGATGAAATAATTTTTTGACTTGTTACAAATATCACTGGGGTTGCAATGAGAAGAAAAAATTATTACTATACTATTTGAAGAGTATTTTCAATGAAAATTGAGTTATTATAATGATTATATATGGACAAAGATTTGTTAGTAATAAGATTGGTTATTTTTTGTATATTCTGGGGCACGGTATTTGACATGTGATTCAATGGTAGTATTATATTCAGTATTTGATTTTGTTATTGTTATAGATAATAACCCCTGTAAGAAATGCTGAAGAGTCGTAAGCCTTGTACCACTCCAAGAGAAGTCCAGAGGAGAGGAAACGAAGACATGGTAACCAAGCCAGTCAAGTCAGGTCTTGGAGAGCCTAGTTATGTCAAGTTGTACTATCCCACTTCCAGTCAATCTGAGCCATATCGAGCCCAATCAGGCCAAGCTATGCCATTTCTAGTCAGGCTGAGCCTTACGCAGACCACTCCAACTGAATCGAGCTATGCAGAGTACAGTCAGGCAAAGCCATACCAATTCCAGCTGGTCAGAGTCATGCCAAGCCAAATCGGACCAAGTCTAACCAGGCCTAGTATCATTGAGTCCACCCAATAGGCCAAACCATACAAACCTGGTCCAAGCCAAGTCAACCCAAACTAAGCTGACCAAACCAAAAGTAGGTTACCGACAAGCCAGTTGGGCCCAGTTGCTACACCGAACTGTTACGGACCGAACAGTCCTACATCTATCCATGCCAGGAAAAATCAAGCCAATGCCAGAAGATGAATGAAGATGCAGAGGAGGATAGAAGAATCCAGGAGGAGATGGTGCAAGCGGACGTCTTCTACATATTTCCATTTATATATTCGTATTATATAGTAATTTATATTTTGGTATTGTATTGTAATTTGTTTATCAATTTTTTATCGAAGAAAAGTCATTTCTATGGTTTCAGTTGTTCTGAAATATTATCGCTCGGGGCGCGCGATTTTGGCCGGGGGAGTATTGTCAAAAATGTATCGAACACCCCGTAGAGTGGAACAATCAGCATGATTTTCAAGTGGGTCACAATGTTGCTATGTTGCAAAACACGAATTAGTGCCAAACAAAAACAAGAGGTTTTAAAAGTGACGACTGATGGTTTGATCGGGGAGTCGACGTTGGGCTTTCGCCGTGCCCGAAAGGGCAATGGGGGCAGTTAGAGACTTGAGAGGATAAGAAGCTCTATTATTCATTTGAAGATTATGGTTTTTGGAATTAGTCCACATTTATTTCTGTAAGTAACAAATATCTGCTCTATACATTTGTAATTCATAAATAGGTACTAGAAGGGATTCATTGTTTCGTTTTTCATTCACAATTCATTTAATTCTTGTTGTCCTTTCAATAAATATTTTTGTATATTTTTTTACAAAGTGTTTTCAATCATTAAATGGTCAGAATCTACCTAGTTAGTCGTGAACAAACCCCAATTCACGACAATATGTCAAAAATGGCAGCTTATTTTCTCCTGCCCTCCGGACGATGCCCCAAATTGATTTGAAACTATGGGTATATTCTAACTCAGATCGTTTTGGTGAAAAAAATTTATACGTTTGTCCAGTATTACCCGAAATAAAAGCGAAAATGTGTAAAAAATCACAGTTTCTATTTTTTTTTCTCTTCGAGGCGGTGCCTCAATTTATTTGAGACTACAGGTGTATTCTATGGCCATTGCCTTTGGAAAAATGAGTAAAAATATGCCAAAAATGATGTTATTATATTCAATGTTTTCACTCATAAACATAACAGATATATCCGAATTGACTTCTAGGAATTAGTCTATGAATCATGCTCGAAAATCATCCACAATCATCCATTATTGAGAAAAAAATATGCACAAATAAGCATCAAAATCGCGGCAATGATATTTGGGAAACTTGGCAACGCTGCGCGTTAAATTTCCTCCATCCCAACTGCGACTGAAAACTGAAGGTAAACAAAACAGCCTTCAAACTAGACAGTTACAACCATTTGACGTCACACCCATAGAAGGCGTGTTTGCTATCACGTGATGACATCTACAAAGTGTACAAATTTCAGTAGTGGATTCTATAATAAATATGTAAATATTTGTCGGAATGGTTATATCTTTGACGTTTCGAGTGACATTGAAGGATTTGAAATGACAACCTATGATTAATCGTCAGAAAAATATAAAATATGTAGTGGGTGTGTTAATTTTTTCATTATATTCTTTGAGAATCATCAGTTTTAATCCATTTGTAAAAGATAACTGTAGATTTCACTAAGATTTTCGATATCTGTTTTTTTGTTCATATTTTGATTGGATTTATTGATTTGAATCATTTCAAGAAATAATCTTTCAGATAATTTTTTTTCTGAGTGTTAAACTTGTGCTTCCTCGAATGTAGTCTAATCAACAAGTTCAAAAACGTGAAAAATAGAGATAAAGGTCCTAAAAATATGAGCGATGGCTCATTCGATTCGGAATCACCTCTAGAAAAATGTTTTCGAAGGATTTTGGTGCAGGTTAAAAATTGCAATTGTTATTAACAAAATAAGATGAAAAAAAAATGATATTTCGTTTTTTGTTAATAACTTGAAAAATATTAACATTTAAGCAATTTTGAAAAAAGCTCGCTAGAGAGAAGGAAATTTCCAATAAAAAAGTACTGACTCCCGGAACTCTATCTCCATTATTTATAATTTTAATTAGACGTTGAAAATAGGGCTCCGCGCGGCTGTTACAGCATTCGCGCGCCGCCGCTAAAGAGAGTTCAGCAATAAAAATAATTTTTTTATAACATAAAATGTTATTTTAAAAATTTGAAAAAATTCTAGTATCTTCCTAACACTTGAAAAAATCAAGCCCTGAAGAAAAATAAGTTTAATCATCATTTTTCAAAAAGTTATTCAATTGTTAACTAACAAATTTTTTCCCAATCTCCATTGGCATAAACAATGGAATGAAAGGTATAAATAATTGGCCTATAAATTTTAAACTTCGTGGAGCCCTTTTGATATATGTACCTCATAAGATCCTGCGGTTAATTTTCATTAAAGTCAATTAATTTGTTAATTATGATTTTTTATAACTATTGAAAAATTAAAAATCTAAAAAATGTTAGTAAAAATTTGTTTTTCAATTAATATTTAGCTATGCCTGTTTTCACATTGAACAATAGCAGTAATTAACATAGGTTATGAATTATTTACGTAATTTGTTTATAAAATTGTTATAAACAAATAAAATTTATTTTGTTGTTTCCAAAAAATTATGATTTAAAAAAAAAATGTGTTTCTTAATTTTAATTTTTAATTGTTTAAAAACGATTTTTTTATATTTCGATTTTTTAAATAATTAGTTAAGAACAATTTTTTTTTGCACTTCATTATATATTTTTTTTATAATTTTATTCTGCTTAAAATAAAAATATTACGTTGGTCTTTTTTTTTATAAAAATTTTTAAAAGTGTAAATTATGATTTTTAAAATGAAAATTTTTTCTTAACTAATTATTTAAACAATCGAATTGTAAAAAAATCGTTTTTAAACAATTAAAAATTAAAATTAAGAATTTTTTTTTTTTTAAATATTGAATTTCTCTATTTGTTTATAACAATTTCATAAACAAATTACGTGAAAAATTCATAACCTATGTCAATTACTGCTATTGTTCAATGTGAAAACAGGCATAGCTAAATATTAATTGAAAAAAAAATTTTTATCAACATTTTTTAGATTTTTAATTTTTCAATAGTTATAAAAAATCATAATTAACAAATTAATTAACTTTAATGAAAATTAACCGCAGGATCTTATAAAGTACATATATCAAAAGGGCTCCACGAAGTTTAAAATTTATAGGCCAATTATTTATACCTTTCATTCCATTGTTTATGCCAATGGAGATTGGGAAAAAATTTGTTAGTTAACAATTGAATAACTTTTTGAAAAATGATGATTGAACTTTTTTTCTTCAGGGCTCGATTCTTTCAAGTGTTAAGAAGATACTAGAATTTTTTCAAATTTTTAAAATTACATTTTATGTTATAAAAAATTATTTTTATTACTGAACTCTCTTTAGCGGCGGCGCAATGCTGTAACAGCCGCGACCTATTTTCAACGTCTAATTAAAATATAAATAATGGAGATAGAGTTCCGGGGTTGGGACTTTTATTGAAATTTTCTCTCTTTAGCGAGCTTTTTCAAAATTGCTAAAGTGTTAATATTTTCAAGTTATTAACAAAAAGGTGATTCCGAATCGAATGAGCCATCGCTCATATTTTTAGGTTTTAAAATTGCAATTTTTAACCTGCACCAAAATCCTTCAAAAACATTTTTCTAGAGGTGATTCCGAATCGAATGAGCCATCGCTCTATTTTTAGGACCTTTATCTCTATTTTCCACGTTTTTGAACTTGTTGATTAGACTAAATGATATTTTATGGCATGTTTCAATAGCATGTTGAGCTAATGCACATGATTTCTTGTTGAGTCTTATATCACTTCTGTGAGAGATAATACGATTATTCAAAGTTCTTGAGCTTGTACCAATATAGTTCAAATCACAGATGTTACATGGTATGCTGTAGACAACATTTGATTTCTTCAAATCTGGTGTGGGATCTTTCAACATCGTATTTAAATTTCCAATAGTCTTGATATTTTTTCGTGAAATTTTTATGTTTCTTTCATTCTTGAATAATTTAATTATATTTGATGATAGAATTTCTATATTAGGAATTGAAAAATAAATTATCCTTTCATTGTTATTTTCTGAATTTTGATTATTTGTGTCATTATTATTAATTTGTCTATCAGAGTTGGTATTGAAAAGAATTCTGTTAAGAAGTTTATTGGGGTAACAATTATCTAGTGAAATATTTCTGAGAATTTTGAAATTTTTTTTTTCAATGAAGGATGAACCGACATCTCGATTCTTTTTTTCATAGTTCAACACTTGTGCTGACTGAAGATCCCCGTTATTCCCCACTGTTTATATATATATATATATACATATATATATATATATATATATATATATGTATATATATATATATATATATACCAGGTGTCAACGAATCTATTAGACAAGTCATAACTTCAAGAATATTAGGTGTATCAAAATGAGATTTGGTATGGGTGAATGGTATGTGAAGAGAAGAGTTTTCGCATGAATTTTCAAATGGAAAACTTTGTATATTTTGGAATTTTTGGATTTACGAGACGATTCTGGATCAGAATGTGACATTTTAGGAAGTTTTTACGCCTACTTAATTTTTCTAAAGTCACTTTTAACATTGCATCTAGGTGGCCATGATCGGACGCTAACTAATCTGAGGACCTCAGGTGATGTGAGAAAATTACAGTCGCAAAGTTTCAGTGACTAGTGTGAGAGATAGGAATGAAACAAGAGACAAGCAAAATGATATTTTCGTGTCTAACTATTATTGAAGGATTTTTTGACGAATCTATCAATACTAATTGATTTGCGATTGGATTGAAAATGGAAACAAATTAAATATTACCAAGGGAAATACTGGATAAAAATGTATTTACTTTTGTCAAGTGTGCCATGGATAGCCATAATGCATAATATTTTGCGGTTATTTTGATCAAGTCTTCTTTGGAAAACAAAATACTCACTTAGGCAATGACATGAGATTTAATAGCAGATAGTGAAGTTTTTTTTTATTTTCGTTGAATTTCAATTCAACTTTTCTTCAAAATAATGTGAACTCAAAGTGGAAAAGGGGATACGTTATTAATATTTGGAAAATGTCACAGAAATTCAAGGAATGCTGCTGAGTTGTTCGCTCAGAGATATCCCAATCAGCAAACATCCAGCCCATGAGTGTTTTCCGTATGTTGAGAACTGTTTTAGGCAAGAACGAAATCGAAAGGCGCAACAGAGATTTATCAAAAATTAATTAAGAGAAATTAGTCAAGAGATGCAGATAAGTCACGAATCAGCAAGAAAAATAGTGGAAGAGCAGGGATATCGAGAATTTGAATATCAGTTACTTCAACATGTGTATGCTAACTATGGCGATTAACGGGTAGTGTTTTGCGATCGGATGCTTCAAAATTATAGAGTTAACTCAAATTTTATCAACTTCATTCTATTTTCCGACGAATCACAATTTACAAATAATGGTATGTTCATTAAGCAAAATACTTGGTACAGGGCCCAACAAAATCAACATGCAATGAGGGAGGGCAATTTTCAAGAAAGGTTTGGCAACAACGTCTGGGCTGGTATCGTTTGAAACGGAATAATTGGGCCAATATTGTTTCAAGGTCAGTTAACAGGGGTTATGTTCTTGGGTTTTCTTCAAAATGAAATCGAGGATCATCTTAATGATCTTCCTTCCGCAGTTTCATGGCGAATTTACTTCCAACAAGATGGAGCACCCTCCCAATAACACCAGAGAAGTTATTTATCACTTGATAGAGCATTCTAATAATCAAGTTATTGCAACCAATGGTCCAGTACGCTGGCCTGCTCGCTCACCGGATCTCACTGCACTCGATTTCTTGATTTGAGGATATGTTAAAGAAAAGGTTCACTATGCATCAGCCCCAGTCACTCTTGAAATCTCAGAAGAAATAATTCTACGGGCATTTAGAAGTATAACGCCTCAAATGTTACGAAACGTGTTGAGAGAAATAATTGATCTAGCTGAAATGTGTCTTGAACAAGGAGAATGCATTTGAAAATTAATACAGTGACAAGTGAATAATTATTATCAGTATTTTCCTAGTAATATTTCATTACGTTCTTATTTTAAACCAATCGCAAATAAATTAGTATCGTAGAATCCTTCTTTCGGAAAGTGCTTGAAAAAAAATGGTCGCCATTTGAAAAATAATAGTTAGACACGTAAATATAATTCTGCCAACTTGTCTCATTCCTATCTATCATACTAGTCACTGAAACTTTGCGATTGTAATTTTTTGACATCACCTGAGATCCTCAGAGTAGTTTACGTTCGATCATGGTAACCTAGATGCAATATCAAAAGTAACTCTGAAAAAGTCAAGTGGGCGTTAAAACTTTTTGAAATGTCGCATTCTAATCCAGAATTCTTTCAGAATTCCAAAAATGTTACAATATACAGGGTGTTCTATTTAAAAATTCACAACCGGAGCCATTTCCGGTGAAACCGAAAGGTCCGGAATGTGAAAAATATGCGAGAACTCTCCTCTTCACATACCATTTACCTATACCAAATATCATTTTGATACACCTAATATTCTAGAACTTGTCTAATAGATTCATTGACAGCCGGTATATAGAGTATATAGAGAGAGAGTATATATATATATATCTTGATATATATAATTCCACTGTACGTGTGTTGTCACTGCACTCCTCCTAAACGGCTGGACCGATTTGAATGAATTTTTGTGTATGCGGTTGGGTGGCGCCCTGGATGGTTTGGATTCACAGATCATCCCCCCTAATGTCAAGGGTGGTCCACCCCTTATTTTTTATTTTTTTTGTAGACAAAATTTTTTGTTTTATTTTTTTTATGCTACAGCATTTAAAAATACATACAACCCTAAATTTTCACCCTTCTACGATCAACTCCTATTTTTTTGACAAGATTTTTATTTTTATTTTGTCATGACTTAATAAATAAAATCATATTACTACTAATTCACCCTTCTACGATCAACCCCTACTTTTTATTTTTTCTTGGGAAAACGGGATAACTGGATAACGGCAATAACGTGATAACGAAAAAAAGGGAAAATGGGATAATGGGATGACAGGATAAGGGAATAACGGGAAAATGGAATAACGGGATAAATAAAAAACGGGTTAACAGGAAAACGGGATAACGGGATTACAGGATACATATATAGAGAGAGAGAGTATATATATATAGAGAGAGAGAGAGAGAGAGAAAATTGTGCCTGCCGGTAAAGGACAAAGATGTGAATTGTACAAATTATAGATGTGCCATCTATAATTTGCGGAGCTCAGTGAATGGCAAGAAATTTCGTGCAACATTGATAGGTCACCAAACAGCTGTCAGTTTAGGCCAATCTACGACACCGAGAGTGAAGCTTGACTTTTGGCTAGCATATGTTACCCGAATCATAATAACGAATCCATTGTTAACTCATTCATCAAAATCAGAATTCGCAAAGACAAACATACATAGACTGCTTGAATCATCATTTATATTCAATATCGTACCATATTATATTCATGAACCACTCGATATCATAGCAAAACAAAAATTCAGAGATTCCAATTTTTTTATGTAACCTCAGCCATTTTGATTTGATTTGTATAACATGTAGCCTATGTAACCTCGACCATAATAACGAATCGAATGACACCTCATTAATCAAAATCGGAGTAGTAGTTTAGGCGCTGCAGTGGAACATCGTAAATACAAACATACATAGACTGCTAAAATCAATATTTATATTTAACTCTTTCAGTCACCCCGTTCTCAATTGAGTACACGTCATCTACTTGGTTCTCAAAACTCAAGAACCCTACTGTACATTTTTATATATTGATATCTGTTTTTCTATTAACACATAGATGGTGGAAGGAAATCCGGTTGTTCTAGTGTAATACATGTCAGTTTGTGAAGTTCGGGAATGATAACAGGACTGTTGATCTGAATCATCGTTATCAAATCGTCATTCAATAATTTTTATTATGGTGTATAGTATTTTGTAGAAATACACCAGGTATTACTTTCTAGACACCTGTGAGGTTTGATGTTCCCAATTGGAGACAATATTACTAGAAAGAAGTTACAAACATTCAAAAAATTATGAGCAATCAATTTTGTTCATCTCTTCCACAAACGAAATCATTATAATATTTTAGCCAAGTAATGAAAAAATAATACAATTAACAATTATTAATTACCGATAGGGTTGATATTGTAAAGAACTATATTCATGATTTTTTTTCATTTGACATCCACTCGATACGATAGCAAAAAAAATTTAGAGAAGCCACTTTTTTTCATGTCACATCCGCCATTTTATCAAAATCGGATGAGTGGTTCAGACGCTACGGTGGAACATTTTTAAATACAAACATACATAGGCTGCTAAAATCAATAAACCTTTTATCTCGGGTTAAAATATAGCTTCATGTCGCTACAATTTGTATGCTCTAACCAACCATAGTGGGACATCTTTAAACAGACACTATACGTCTTTTTGTAGACATCCTTATACAGGCATATCGCACGAGTACAATGATTTTCGAGTGTAACACCAAAATACCTCGTGAATGGAAAAGGGTACATCCTCTTTCATGGGCAAGAAGACATCAAATCTCTTCTCTAAAGTGAGACAGGTTTATCGTATAATTCAATTATCCAGAAATTATTCATGAATTAAAAATGAATTTTTAAATAAATATGGTAACAATGAATATAAATCGAACAACTTCCAGATTTGCCAAAACATCACCATTTAGAAGCAAAAATGAAAAAAAGTAATCTATCGTGAATATATAAATCAGTGGAATAACTCGGTTGGGCATAGGAACATATTGGAAATACTTCCACAGCAGAATTTTCAATGAAATATTTCGGATCTACCGCCAAACCAGTTATATGAGCTTTCCATCGTATTCCTCCATTTGTGGTGAATATATTCCATGGAATACTGCAATAAATACAATTTAACAGTGCTTCAACATTTCCGAGCCTTCAAATTCCATCGCGGTGAATTCCTCTTTAGCTTTGAAAGATATGAATTTCCACAAGTTGATATTCTAATAATTCACAGCCTTACCGCTATATCGACCTCTCCAGATATTATTTCAGGCCGTGATATGATTGCTTGAATTCTGTTTTCTGTGATAAATGATCATATGAAATAATTGAAAAGAACCAATATTTTCACCATTAACAATAAAAACCCATCATTTTTTTATTATTTTCAATATTATTAGTATTATCATAAATCATATTTGGGAAGTTTTTCTTTGGAATATAATTTATCGTAAAGAAATCGACTTCCATGGAATCAAAGAATAGAACTCAAGAAAAAGTTAAACCGACATGCTCTTCTTCCCTTTTTCGGCATCCTTAGTTATAACTTGTTTTTTGTTTGTTTGGTTTAGATGTTATGAATGAATTTTAATGACATGTGATAGTGTGCAATTAAAATGACAAAACAACTCTACATAAAAAATATGTTTGGTTTTAAAAATATGTCCTTACCACCAAAAACATCACAGCGCAACGTGAAAGAAGCTCCTTCAGGAAAGGGACCAACAACTGATGTCAATGCAGCTCCCGTTTCATCCGTTATCATCATCCTCTGAGGGGGCACTGAAAATGAAGAAAAATTTTGACAATACTGACTTTTCTCACTCGGAAATATACACATTGAATTTTCAATTTTTTTTGTTGAGGATACATCCGATAATGTAGGCATTTGACGGTGTAAGTTGGTGTAACTTACAATTAACAAAAGTGTTATTTCAGGGTGTATTATTCAAATGAGTTCCTGGAAGATATAACAAATATTTCAGTTGTTCAGCTGAGTTGTGATCAAAGTATTGAACCAACTTTTGTTTTTTTTTTTAATTTTCTTTTCATTGGAAGTGAAACTAATCACTAGATCTAAACACCAACCGCTTTCGTTCGAGCAGTTATTCAGTGATTTCATTTTCACTTTCATTTAATTACATGAAATACCGTTTTTATTGGAGTCCCCGAAAATTAGGGTTCTTGATATCATCAAAGTGACTGATACTGCATTTCGACTAGATGGTTATCATATCATCACCACCGAATCTACCACTAGACAGTAAGAATAACTTCATTTTATATTTGCGTGGTTGTAGTCACGTAATTCCCATTTATGGTAGCCACTCCATAGTTCTATAACTTGTAACTATCAATTAAGGTGTCTGAAACATTATGACCACTGAGTAGAATGACTTCAGAGGTTTCCAAACCTGAAGTGGAAAATAACCGTTGCAGTAACCATCCTGTACCTACTACTTAAATCGCGCTTAGGAATTACAATCACTTTCACTAGAGTACGATAGTTTCGGTGACGTTTTAAAGCAACTTCCATCAAACCTTTGATGTGGCAGGCACTATAATGTGATATGTAGTGATGGTTGCCACGTTCCTGCTATCTCCATGAGTCATTGCCACAGTTCGCATTCAATAAAACTGATTTTTTCCTTCTGTAGACAAGATTTCTGAACTCATTTTCCAATTGATAAAATGTTCAATATAAAACTACCCTTATGGAATTTTGATGTGGTAGGTTATAGTGACCGACAATTTTTAGGGAAATACCTTTGACGTGGAGAGTCATGGTGCCTGCGATGTGGGGAACTTCAGACTGGTATATTTTTCTGCCATTTGAAACACTCATTTTGGGTGCAAACCATTCGAGAGTTATATTCTCCAAAAACCGACATACAGGGTATGAGTGCGACAAACTTCAGGAGGTGATTCTGCATGGAAAAATAGTGACAGTTTTCTCTATAGCTTGTGTCCGCAAATGCTTCGTTTTCCGAGATACGGGGTGTAAAAGTTTTTCTTAAAAACTGGCTATTTATTTATTGCTATAAAACCGGTCAAAATATGGAAATGAAATTTGGTGAGTTCTAAGAGGTAGTAATTGCGCATTTTTTGACATGCAACTGAGAATTTTATGTTCATCATTGGCGCGCATATGGGTAATGATCTAATTTTTTTTTTGAAAAAAATGGTACGCCCCTGTGATATTCCAAATGAAAAATATTTTTTCAATTCCTTGTTCAATTTTCGACAAAAAATCTCCACTGCCTTTTTTTCGTAAGGGGTGCTGTTTTTCTGCAAAAAAATAAAACATCCTAACGCGTATTTTTCAATTCTTTAATACATTATCAACAACTATCTAATTCAATGACGTTAAACCAGAACAATAACAGAAAATAGCACTGATAAATAGATGAGCGCAAAGCTAAAACAAATCTTCAAAATGACCTCCCTCAGACGTGATACAAGATTCAACTCTTCGCCTCATTGATTGTCGTATTCGCGCAAATATTCCTGGTGTATTTCTTATTGTCTCACAGCCGGCTATAATTCGATTCCTCAGGTCTTCAACATTTTTGACGGGAGTGGAATGAACTGATGTCTTAAAAAAACCCCAAATACAAAAATCTAGGAAATTCAAATCAGGATATCGAGCAGGCCAATATTCCGTACCTCCACTACCTATCCAACGATTTGGAGCTAAGTGATTATGTACAATAATGCTGAAATGGACTGATGCGCCATCATTCATGAACCAGAAGTATTGTCTCAATTGTAGAGGAATTCCTTCAAGAAGAACAGGTAACTTTTCCTGTAGGAAATTAAGGTGAAGAGTCGCCTGTTAGTCGTTGAGGAAGGGAAATATGGACCGATTAAATGATCATCAAGTACTTCAAGCTATACATTTACTGAAAATGAACTTCAGAATTTCCATGTGGATTTTCCTCAGCCCAGAGGTGATTGTTATGGAAATTTCGTATACACTGTCATCCAAAATTAGACCTATATGAAGTTAGCGAGACAACTCCGAAAAAGTTGATAACAGATTATTCCATAATTTGCCGCCTTTTTGTCGCTAATTAGTTGCGAAGAAACAAAAATTATCGCTCTTTTTTTTTTGTTAATATGTGATGTTCCGCTAATTTCATATGAAGTTAGCGAAACAACTTCTGTAATATCTATCCTTTCTCAGTTCTGAAGAATCCAGAATCTGCCGGTTTTTTGTCGCTAATTAGTTGCGGAGAAAAAAAAATTGTTGTTTTTTTTTTTTTTTAAATTTACGATTTTTCGTAACTTATATAAAGTTAGTAGTTACAATTCCAATTTTTTCCAATTTTGCGATGTTAGCCAAACAACTTCCGTAATTCCTATCTATTCTCGGTTCTTCCTCCCAACCAAAAGTGTTTCAATCACTTATTTTTCTGTTTGTTACCATATTTTCAATCGTTGAAGCTTATAAATGTCTTCAAAAATGAGAATATTAAAATTGCCCAACGCATCGTCACTACTACTAATAGTCTCCCCTCTGAAACTTACCAATTGAAACCTTGGAAAAGGATGGAAAAATCAAATGTCGTTTACGCCCGACGTCCCATAAAAGTGATAGCAATACAAAGAAATTAACTTTGGCGCTGGCTGAGAATGTCATCTCCAGTGAGCAAATTTTGGATCACAACCATTTTGAAGTACTTTGCACAGAGAATAACTTACATAAAAGGTTATTTAAAGAAATGTTTTCCATCAAGAATGATACCAACAGTATAAACAAAAATATAGACCTGGATAATTTGATCAATATTTACAATAACATTTTGAAACTAAAACTTTTTCCCCAAAATTCCCACAATATGAACAAAAGTCAACATAACCAAAGTTTTAAATTTTTCACTAATTATCGTTTTTATTTCATCCAGATGTATCCTAATTCAACATACCTACGTTGGACGGAGATCTGGCTACGTGAATTTGAAATGATGAGGTAAAAGGGAAATTTTCACATAGAAACCTTCCTAACTAGCTGACAAGTGTGTAGCTCTGCAGGCAGAAATCAGTCCCCGGGCTGAAAGCGGGGGCAGGCGGTCGAATATTCTTCCAGAGCGCCTTCCAGCGCTTCAGGTAACTTCATCAATTCACAAGTCCCCGTAGCCCATTTCGATGAACGCGCGCTTTGGAGTGCATAGACCTGGGTTCGATCCCGAGCTGGGTCATGCAATTGTTTCATTTTATTTTCAGTTTTCTATTACAATCAAATCACCCAATAACTTCTATGAGTCACCAAAATTTATTACCTCAGAACTTGCACCCTCGCAACTCCTCAAGACATAGAAAAGCATTTTCACAGAGCATGACTTGCTCTGCAGTGACCGAAGGCTGCTGAAAATTTCATTTAACCCATTTTTGTTGACGAACTTTTCCCAGGAAGTTGCTAAAATTTGTCGAACGGAAGTATCATGCGTAAATTCCAATTGTTCTATTATGATCAAATTACAGATCATTTTTATGACCGCATCGCAGAAAGGGATATATAGTTCATTTGACTTGAAATGATTTATTTTTACGTAGGGTACGCAAAACATCGCGAGGCGACCTCCTACTCCCTCTTCACGGGGGCGTACGGGGGTTTCTCCATTTTATCTTCGAAATACAGAATGAAATGCATTGTAAATAATAAATTACGAGATGTACCATACTTGATTGATAATGAATATATTTTGATGTATTTGGTCGAACGAGTTGAGTTTTAATCAAAATAACATCTTTGAGTGCAGCTCTGAAATTTTGTGTAGTTATAGTTTTCAACTGTAAGAATTGTGTAAAATTGTGGCCAGAAGTCTGGGTCGGTACAGTTGTAAGAAAATTGTTCGAATTCAAATGACAAGATTCAGATTCCTCGATATCCATATTAGTATCACATCTTCAACTGTTGAGGGTAATTGTGGGCCATCAAATCATTTGAATTCGTGCATGGCTTGTTGATTGATCCATCCAGCCACAATCAGTAGATTCGAGATCCGTTAGAACTGCTTAAATGTGCATTTGTCCAGATATTTGAAATGTATCTCGCCCTCCTAAATTGCTCCCGAATTGCAACTCGAATTGAGTTTTATTGACAGATTGTTTTTTTTTCTCGAAGTGATTCCTCATAGATGGCTAGATATAGGTACTTCTGATACTGGAAATTTACTCTGTATTTCATTGATGAATGAAAAACTAGCAATGTTTCAAGTCAAATATGTTTCAAGTCAAATTATGTTATATATCCCTTCCTGCGCATTGCTTGTGAAAAATCTGTTATTTGATCATGATAGAACAATTAAAATTCACGCATAATTTGACTTATTGCTTAGGAAAAGTATTCAAAAAACAGGTTAAAAGAAATTTCCAGCAGCCTTTGGCCGCTGCGGAGCAAGTAATGTTCTATGGAAATGAATGAATTTTACAGAATGGGTGGCTGAATACCAGGAAGAGTTCACGAGGTTAAAGATCTGGGGGTGATACTTCAAACCAATTTTGAATTCAACAAGCACCTAGCAAAAACGGCAAGAGAAGTTCGTAAGCTTATGGGTTTTGTGGAAAGAACTACGTATGAATTCACTAACATTGATTCTTTCAAATCGATTTACGTTGTCCTCGTCCGAACAAAATTGGAGTATGCATCCATCGTCTAGGATCCTCAAAACTAGAAACAGTCCAAAATAATTTTATCAAATTTCTTTTTCATAAGAAATATGGAACCAACCGGGGGTTTGTACCTTACCTTAATGCTTGAATTTGGACTATCGCTCCTCAAACATAGAGGGGACCACCGTAATTTAATGTTTATTTTTAAAATAGTCAACTCTCATATATATTCTGAATATCTACTGAGTCATAACTAATATGATTCTCAGAAATTCTCTGCCTGGACCTTCAAACGATTTGTGTTCTTCATTCAATACATACAATGAAAATATAGGTTGCGGTGTATTTGGGGTCTCTGTGCGTGAATTTGAGCGTTGCCTCGATAACTTGCTCTGGAATTTATCATCATCGAGTATATAATTCATGGATCTATGTATATGAGTGTTCAGAAGTACGGATTTTTTTGACGAAATAATGAGGGCATTATCATTTTTGATTGCCTGTAGTCAGTCAGAAATAATCTGCGTGATTTGCAAAATGATTATATTTGATCGTATTTCGTTGTTTTCAAGGACTCTTGAACAATAAATTTGCTGTGATTTTCTCGACTCTTTCACTTCTACTCATTCAACGGTCACTTTTGATACATCGAAATGCATATTGATTGTACTGCTGATGATTGTGATAGCGTCTTGTCAGCCAAAATTTACCATAAGAGGTTTTCAAGAGTTGTTGTTTTTTTTGAATAAATAATAATTTTGATTTTCTCAAATTCTAATTCTATAGTGAATATGTGATTCTCAATATGATTATAATTCTCATTATAATTAATCGTAGTATAACTGAATCATACAGGGTTTCTTCAATGGATGATTTGTTTACCTTTCTTTCACACACAAAAAAATCCTTAACAATTTTTTCCAACTGATATTTGTTACGAACTCATTTTTTTCCACGATTTTACATTGATTTCAAATTAGAGATTTTTTTCCAAGATTTCTAAGGATTTTCGCACATTTGAAAAATGGCGTATAATGAAACCATTTTCCATTTGTATTTTTTCAGAAGATAACCTTTATAATATACAAACAACTAAATATTACAGAAATAATATGAAAATTATAGACTTATTTTTGGTGTTTTCAAATGATTTAAGCTATACTGAAATTATATGTATCTTGAAAAATCGAAACTTGTATTCTCTCTATTCTCATTTTCTTTTGTTTCTAGTATTCCGATTGAAATCAGATGTCTCTTCACATGGGCCAGGCGATCTCTTACTAAACTTTGTGAATATTTTTATAAAACTGTAGATACCGATATCTTCCACAGAATATTCACATGACTTAATGAATTGAAAGCCCAGCCACCAAACACAATTCTTTGGAACCTACTTTTTCTTCAGTTCATCAAGTTGATCATGACATTTCTTCTGGCTGGTACTGCAACTTCCACACTCTGAAAAATCAATATAATTCCATGCTCGTTGTACAATTCACTATTCCAAGTAGAAATTATAGCATTCGTTGATATCTCAAAATAAGCGTTTGTTTTTTTTTTGCCATTTCTCGTGATATTTCAGTTGTATCATCTCTTGAAATAATATTTCCCAGGAAAAGTTTGAATTTGAAACTTTTTCCATTTCATTAGGAATTGACCGGAATACTGAGGGTTCCTGGAAAAGTGAGCATCTATATTTTCTCCACTCATTATACCCTATCTCGCATGAAATATATACCGGTATGATTTCCATATTCGTGATGGCAATGTCTGAAATCAAATCGTGATCAAGAGATGTTATGCATATTGTGGTTGCATCTGCGGTATTTGTCTTCATATACACCTGCATATGTACATATCGGTCTGGGTAAATAATAATGCCTAGATGAGCTTCTATCTATAAAGCTTGTTGGCAGATTCGCATCTCTGAGCCTGAATACTTGTGTTCATAATGTCGCATACGGGATGAAACATCCCTCTATTTTTATAGATCGTGGGTTGTAACCCAGGTCAGATTTATATATATATATATGAATGATTATATATATATATATATATATATTATATATATAAAACATTATAAAGGGTTAAAACTGTTTTGGAGAACAACACAGTCTAATTTTGAAAACTTTTCTTGGGAGAGTTCTCCCTTTATCGATCTTAATTATTTTCACGCAGCGGGTTGCTCGCTTATAAAAATAAACCCTTGATATTTTAAATAAACACCCTGATATTAGCAATTTCTTTGCTATCACTTCGCCGAAATTTTTTTCAAAATAATTTCTTTACCCTCGAAGGGGTTTTGAAAATTCTTGATTTCCAATTTTCGCAAAACATAGCTTCAAATGAATGTTTATCACTGCGGTATTTGGACTCGTACAAAGCTGAAATTTTGGTGGTAGTTTACCAATGTTCTGTAGATCAGTTGAGTCCAATTCGTTCTTTTTTGTACAGGGTGTTTGGAAATTTGTGATTTTTCCGACAGTTACAGACATGGGGAAAAATAGATTTTTGTAAATGGAATACCCTGTATATTATCGAATATCCTGAAAGACAATTGAAGTTCCTCTCAATCGAGTAAAGTTCCAGACAAATCCCCCCCGGTTTTCAAAAAGTTAGTTTCAAAAAACAAATGTCCAAAGAAATTTTAAACCCCCATGAGAATCACCGTAAAAAATAAAAGATGTCTTTGTTTTCTCCGGTCACGCAATTATTTACCCCATTGTTTTTTGGGTCAAACAAATTTATTTTTTGAATACGAGAAATAGCCAATTGATGAAATTTAGACTCCGTTTATTAACCGGGACCCGCTCATGAGAGGTTATGTTAAACGAAGTTCGCGCCTCCCAATGAAACCAATAATTTTCATCGACGTTGGCAAATCAAGCCGTAGGAAACCCTGATTGCTTTCTGGAGCGAGGCGCAAATTTCCCGCACCACACCCGCAATTACACGCACCGCATTAATGGCGGAATTTCCATCATTGGCCGACAGTCATATGAATTGGTAATAAGCCAATTGTCAGATTCACCTGAAGACGATTGCAGATACAAGATTCGGGAAAAGTCGGAAAACCTTTAAATAATTAAACCATGGACGTCCGAAACGAATAGTAATTCCACCTCAATTCAAACAGATACAATTTATTTCTAGCAAATACTAATTAGAAAAATATCTCAAGAAAATTTTGAAATAGGTTTGAGTCGTTCTCGAAAAAACGTCAATCAGAAATCATTTTTCAGAGTATATATCATTTCAGTTTCAGTTCCCTGATCGGACTATGGCATATATACAGGGTGTCCCATTTAATTAAAATGACCTATAGCCGTTTTTCCTAATCACCTACATGTAACTGAAATTACTCAATATTTTCTGGGTGAAAGTTGAATTTGAGTGTGGGTAACAGATGAAGAGGTATTCGAATTCAAGTAGGTCCCATTTTGGTAGCAAAACAATTGCAAAATTATCAATATTCAATAAACGGTAGAGATAGGTATACGACATGTTCAGTGGAAGTTATTTGTATTTGTCAGTAGAATCCAAAACATAATGAAATACTTGGTGTTCTATTTGAAATTCGGAAGCTGATATTAGTTACAAGTACATGTGACAACACTGCAACTGTGGAAATATTTCAAAGAGCCAGATCGCAGTCTTATCGGAGATTTGAAATTTTAATTTTACCAGATCCCGAAACCCCAATAGGAACAGGGAATACCCCAACATTAATCATTCTTTTTAAATCATTCGTCATCTTATTTTATACACTTCAATATTCTACAAACCTTCTGCATGTTTCGCTATATTTGATAAATTGGCCATGAAGATAAACAATTTTATCAAAACTTTTTTGAAAGATGCCTTCCATTTCGATTTTTCCAAAAACTTCTTGTAATGAACGCTCAAATTTTTATCATTGAGTTCATAAATTTCAAATTTTCATAAGACGTATTCCCTCATTAAAACAAAAAAAATGCCAAAAACCGATTTCTAAAAACTTGCTTTTATTTCGGAAACCAGACTATTCGGGCATAGAAATTTGATACATCATTTGATAGAAACTTCAATTGTCTTTCAGAATATTCGCTAATATACGGGGTGTTCCGTTTACAAAAAATTACTTTCACCATTTTTCACGGAAAAATAAACTGAAGACCAGTGAATAACGAGCGAGATTGGAAACTAAGCCAAAACAGCCTGAAGATCCAAAAACAGTAAAAACATTTAGGAAGCTTTTGAAAAATAGGAAACCAATAATTTTCGAAAACCGTTTTTAGTTGGTAGGAAAGATATCACGAAATATTTGGGAATCCAAAAATTAATAAAATACAGGGTGTCTCCTGAAAATAAAAAGTTGTTATTTTCAATAAAAGGAAAAGGCGCAAAATATTTTGATCGTAGAGAAAAATGATTACCCAAACAACCAATTTTCATAATGTTCCCGGTTCTTTTTTAGAAACGTTTAGGTATTTATTTGGCATATTTATATATATATAAAATTATAATATAAAATATATATTTTTAAAATGTTTTGGAATATTTTCTGACAGTTGGTCAAAACTAGGATTTAAGAGAAAAAAACAGATATTAACCATTTAAGGAATTTTATTCATTGACTTTGGATATAATCAAATAACAACAATTAATAAAAAATGATAGTTTTTTGAATTACCCCATAGAAATCATTGGTACAATCTAATATTATGTAATTTTACAAGTGAAATAGGTCGGACGAATATAATTGCGAGATATTCCAATTGGTTTCATTATTCACCACAAAGAAAGAAATTTATATTTATATAATTTCAAACAACCCCAAATTTGGTTGGGGAAACTTTGAACTTCTTTTAATTCCTTGATCTACGTTTTTATCTTTTGTATCACTATGTTGGATGAATATGTTTAATATCATTGGAACCAACGTCAACAGCGTTATAAGTAGCATAATGTTTTGCACTTGAATATGTATTACCATTGGTTTTTTCCATCTATTGTAATCTTCCGGATGATGAAAATGAACATTTCCGAAAGTTTGGGTAAACCTGAAAGAGTTTACTTTTGATTGCTGCTTACCACAATATCGCTAGTTTTGTAAATATATATATATACAAAATAATCAATATTCATAATGAATATTATGAATATTGGAATTGTAAGGTCTGAAATTTATTGATAACAGTAAAAGAGGGAAGTGATTTCCAACTGAGGCACAGTGGGCCAGAATCGTATATCGTAAAATAAAGGGTTAGTCTAGAAAGGTGATATACAAAATATTCGTATCCGTTTATTGAGTTATTGCGTAAAGAAATTGAGGAAAAAATTTGAAGGTGGAAGATGCGATACAAAAAATATGAATTTATACTTAGAAGTGAGTAGTAATGGTCCCCTTACTTATTGAAAGAAGACATCGGTTTATAAATACATGGTTATAAAATTATTATTAGAAACACAAAAACATATTCTATGATATTATTCAGTTTAATATAACACAAAATTAAAGGTATATTTATTCCATATCACTACTGATACCATTGACAATATTCAAGGCAAAAGAGATGAGATTACTTTAGTGGGAAGACCTGTGTCATTACTGGTGCCATGCTAAAAATCAATGGATTTGAAGACACTAGTAGAGCATCCAATGAATTCCATTCGTCTTATATCTTGACATTTTTCTCATCTTGCTCGCAATATTGTCGAAAATAGTTGTTTCTGTCGCCATTGCCTCTTTCAACCGTCCAATCGGATTTGATTCAAAACTTGGCTACGGAGCGAATTTGGGTTTTAAGTTGCAACAAACCAGGCAGATCCACGCAATATTGCGCTTTTCAGCGTATTCAGTTCATGCAAAACCACAGTCATAGTCCATTTAACGAAAACCGATTTAAAAGGATATCAACTTCCATTGGTACATGAGGGTATAAAGAATCTGCAGGTAATTCCCATCATTGGAATTTCCACTTACTTTTTTTTGATGGTCTTCTTTAAGAATATTTCGTTTTGAATTCTTTCTGAACAAATGTTTCTGGCGGAATTTTTTTATCTTCGTTTGATCCCCATCGCCACTTCCGCATATCAGAGGGAGCAAAAATAACAAAATAAAAAGAAATTGATCGTCAATGAAAGTGACAATCCAAACTTATGCATTTTGGGTTCGGTAATTTCGCGCATCGATTCATCAACCGGGAGACCCAGAATATAACACGACGGGGAAGGAGTTTCTTATAAGAAAATTTTTTCCTCGACCAGGAACAAAATCTCATTTGTTATTGCGAGATTCTGTTCTTTGTACGGAACTAATGTTGGAGTGTTGGATACAACTGTTCGATTTGATTCTCAATGTGTGCAACTTTGCTTCGGGTTAACTGTGCAGATCTTTTTTACCTAAAATTTTATTGGCCTGCAAAATCTGGTACTCGAAGGTCTGAGATTTTGCCACAATATCATTATATCTACGTACTTTACAGTATTCACAGATAGTTGAATGGGGACGGAAGACGATATGAATGCAATGTTCTCATTTTCGTCGTAATCATCAGAATTGCTCCATCTTTGTTTGTAGATTGATTGGTTTGAGCTTCCATGGATGCTCCATTTATAAGTGATTCCCAATGATCCAGGAACTACATCTATCAAATATGTGTCAAAAATATCTTTTTGAACTTTTATAATTCGCTATGTTGTGTGGTTGACAATGCTCTGTAGCTGAATTTCTCGCTGACCAATTGGTAACGGTAATATCCCCTGCTGGTGGGTGGCAATTTTTCTTCATTTTTCTCACTTTATTATATGATGGATAAACATTTATCCCTCCAGAAGCTAAGGCCCTCTTTCATTATTTGATACGAGTGCTTTGACAAATTCAAACATACCATTGAATCAAGAGCTCCTTCAGAAGTGAACAATACACTATCTTTGGGTGAAGGAAACCCTCATGCAATCTTGGAATCCCGTCACCAGAAGCAGTTTTCCGTTAACGTGTGGGCTGGAATATGCGGTGATCATTTCAATTGATCACTATTTTATTCATGCGAGGTTGAATGGGTATAATTCTGGCAGTTTCTCGATGAAGAATTACCAGCTCTAATGGAAGATATTCCCATTTTGGTGAGGAATCGTCTGTGCTGTATGAACAACGGGGCGCCACTTCAGTGCTCTGGCACGCGAATATTCAAAGTGAAATTACAATAATCGCTGGATAGGTCGTGGAGAACCACATACCTGGCCACCCAGGTCCCCGGACCTCAATAGTATAGATTATTTCCTGCGGGGTCATCCTGAAACATTGGTTTACAGCACACCAATTCATACTGAGGAGCAGTTGAGAAATCGCATCATAGTTTCTTGCGAAACTCTTAGAAAAAGTCTCGGCATTGTGGAAAGTGTACGTGAGTCCCTGAGAAAAAGAGCAGAGGCATGCATATTTGCAGGAGGTTCACATTTTGAAATTCCGATTCAATTTATTTTTTTGTGCGTTCAGGGTAATTTTGGGTAAGCATACCAAAATATGATCGGATTACTTCAATTTTTGAATTTAAATGATTTTTTGTTGAGAGAAACATAAACTATTTTTTCTCGTGAGTGGTCTAGCGAGATGCAAACGAATTCATTTTTTTTATGCAAAAACCGTACGTCAAACGAAGAAAAAAATTATAAGATTAGATCTGCTCGGAAAGGAAAATAATTTCTACTTCAACGAAAAGCAGTGGCGTATCACTTTTCTCTTTGACATGATTAAGTGCGAATCCTGCAGGAACGCCACGGGCAAGAATGCCTTTTGATGCATGAAAGATGCGTTCTACGTTTCACAAGAATATCTAGGGTCATACCAAAGTTATCATAAAAAAAATCTTAGAATTAGCACCCTGTAGTTCAAAAGTTAAGACGTTTAGGATAACTTTTCATGTCTCTTTTTTCAAAATGGACCCAAAAATATTAGCATGTCATTAAGAACATCCTGTACATGTATAAATGAATAAATAATATGGTTCGAGTGCGGTACTTTGTGGAACCCCGTATTCTACTCTACTTTCTTTCCTCACCCATTCTCAATTTTCATATTTGCTTTCTCCAGAAGTATTTCAACATTTCTTTATGAACCCCATACTCTTTTACGTTATTATTGAATCGACATAACTGAGGGTTTCGCAAGCTTTGGCTAGATCAACAAAGAAGCCGAATAAAAATTTACTGTGGCTTCGAAGATGTTGGAGATCTACTATAGTGTCATGTGCTGTTCCGTTTTCTCGAAAATCTTATAGATAGACCAATATTTGTGATTCTAATTTTTCTATGGTTGATTCCACATTTCTCCAGGAATGCAAGTACGTCACTGATGAATGAAATTAATGAGAGATGTCACCAAATTGACCCTTGAAGTACTCCTGATTTCGGGAATTTTATAAGTTAAATGAGGGGTAACGCCATCAAAATATAGAATGAAACACATTGATAAATGCTTCATCCTCCCAAAAATTGAATATAGTTGGATTTTACGGAAATTCGGACCAGGGAGCAAAACAAATTTTTTATCGCTGACCTTTCGGAATTAATTCATTCCTTTTTCAAAGCTGGAACGACAATATCCACCTATATATTGAAACAAAGAACATATCTATGACCCACCTTTGAATAAAATTTTTCCTGCCCATGGATTCAACTGAAAAACTGTTGAGTAATCGGTACAAACTCTGGCCGATATAAACACATTGGCATAAATTACACATTAAAAACTTTAAAAACTTTAAAATTGTATATAAACAAATACAGATCCGTTAAAATGGAAACGAAAAAAAAAAAAAATCTTTTTTGTATATTATTCAGAAATCTGTTTCTCTTTCGAACCTTTCTAGAATATGGGTGTATATTTCGTCGGGTTTGTGTATCACTTCTTTGTCTACACAATCATCATGGAGATTGATTTGAATAATTTCTCCCAACAATCTCTTTGAATAAGTCATGTCTTATTCAATCAAAATTGTACAACGATTCAAAATAATGTACAGCAAGTGTTTTTTTTCTATTTCTAGTCATATTTGTGTTGATATATTCTGGTTTTTAGTTATTGTTCAGTTTGCCCTATATAACATTTCTCACATACAAAGGAATACTATATATCACACATGAATCTGACTTAGCAGGTATCTCTCTCATCTTTCAACTACGTGAATAATTTTCCTGTAGTTTTCCAATTGTGAAAAGCAAACTTGCGAGAATCAGTTGATGAACATTTTTTAATTTTATATGAGAGTCCATCTAGATATGGAATTCCAAAATAGTAATGTGATACTACAACCAAAAAAGTGATACACAAAACCTGACAAAAATATAAACCCATATTCTAGAAAGGTTCAAAAGAAAAACGGATTTCTGAGTGATGATACACGGAAGATTTGTTTCGTTTTGTTTTTTTTTCGTTTCTTTATCTATGTAGCGCTGGAATATTTCAGATGGGATGTTGTGTTGTTTCATTTTAACGTGTCTGTATTTGTTTATATACAATCTTAAAGCTTTTAAAGTTTTCGATGTGTAATTTCTGTCAATGTGTTTTTATCGGCCATAGTTTGTATTGACTACTCACCAGTTTCTTAGTTGAATCCATGAGCAGAGAAAACTCAGGTTTAAGGTGGGTCATAGGTATGTTTTCGTTTCAATCCATAGGTAAATATTGCCATTTTAGCTTTGGTAAAAAAATTAATCAATTCCGAAACGTCAGCGATAAAAAATTAGTTTTACTTCCTGGTGCAAATTTCCGTTAAATGCAACTATATGGAAAACATTGAAAAGCATAGAATTCGTTGTTGTAACGAATATATTCATATTTACCAACAATGATGAGAGGATGTTCAATCGAAATCCCATAGGTACAAGTGAAATCTTCTTTGGGTCAACTGAATTAATTTCAATTTTTTATCAGATCGCCATATTGAAATGTCTCCAATCATTCATACTCCTGCTTCCTATAAACATTCAATTGATTATCCAGTTTTTAATTCTACTCATTCGAGAGACATTAAAGCGAGACAAGCAATAAAAAAGGAAATGTAAGTATGCACCTTACAATAACATCAGCATAGTCATTACTTCAGCACCGAACAGTGTGAAAGGATATATAAAGTGGAGTAATTTTTCCGGATTTGCATAAGGGATAGAAATAAAGTAGAAATAAATCTTCAAGAAATGGCTGGAGAACCGTAATGAGGCAACATTACACGCTTAATTCTGGAGGCACTATATTTACGTGTATATATAAGAGTAATTGGATGTCTTTTCCAGCAGAATTATTTTTTGCTGGCACGGTAGAGATGGCGGCTAATATTCCACGTACACACGGTCGAGAATTTGAATTTCTCAGTTTTTTCCGTTGCTGATGTTCATGTTCAAGGAATATTTGTGGTTAACGATGTTTTACAAATTGGGGTAATTCAGTGTTATAAGAGGGATTCTTCAATAATTCCAATAAGTTAGTTTCGACATATTTCCGCAATAGAGCTTAACACCGATGCCGGTGAGCATACTTCTCCCAACCGGAAAATTTTCCGAATCCTCTAGTGTTTCCAACCAGACATAGGGACTTTCAACGACCTTAATATCCATGAATTCGGGACAGGCATCTCATTATCCGCTCCGAAGGACGTCATATCTATCACTATATCTCTTGCTCATTGATAAAGCCCTTACTGTTGAGTTTCTCTGAGGGTGACATAGCTTGAGTGCAAAAGGTGCTATCATAGAATACCTAGACGCAAGAGACGTATTGAATAGTCTGGATGCTATGTATTGAAGAAGGAAATTAGCAACTCAGTTGGCATTGAGAAAAATGCTTCTTTGTCTCTAGTTCAGAGGAGACATGAGCTCATTGCAATACGTCTGAAGAGAACTAAATACCATGAGTGGTTCTCACACCAACAGAGGAAAATTATTTCTCCAATATAAAAGCAAGCAACTGCACGAATCAAAAGGGGCAAACAACATTCTCCATATATGAATCAATTCCCATCAAATGTGCCATTGTGGCAAAACAAACCAATGAAAGGGTCGTTATTTTCATAAAAGATCATTGAAAAACAAGCACAATCAAACGGTTCAAATAAACCAACACTGAAACAGGATAAAGGTGCTGCTTTGATGATGAGTCATAAAATATAAACGGTTATTATTTTCAGTACAATACAATATAGACAAACATTTTTGGAACTACAGGTACTATAAAACTAAAGATAAAAGGCGGAGTTCAACTCAAGCAGTAGTTAAAACCTACTACTGACTTGTTCTTCCACTCAACATCAAAGGCTCAAGCATCAGATTGGAACTTACTTTAGAAAATAACATTCTCTTATTTTTTGTATTTTTTTGACTTAGGTAAACTTGGTTACTGTAGGAGCGTTTGAAAAATTCAGTTTCGAAAGGAGCTGGTATTAGAAGTCCTTTCAACCGTACGTTGATTTTTTGTACATCGGTTCTGAATTTCAATTTATTATACGAATAAGGAGAACTTTTATTCATAATAATTTTATGATAGAGACACGACACGAGTGCAGTATCCCCCTATATTCCATGTTCAGCCAGCAAGTTTCTTTAAATTTACGAGATATTCTTTCTCGTTTTTTAATACCATGTACGAGACGCATACAAAAGTTCTGCACTTTCTGTAATTTTCGTTTGAATTGACTGGTCGAATTTGGTCCATGAAGGCACTCTAGAGTCACTCTTCTTCACTCCAAAATGGAATACGTTTACCACCTTCTGTATAATAGGTTTCTTAGGTTCAATGTCATATGTCACTCTTGTCATTGTCAACGATGACATCCGTTTTCTGCTTCACTTCAGCATTGACTTCCATGAAACCATGTGGAATTCAATTTTAAAATAATGAATAACATCAATTTATAATACTTGAGTGTTTTTTAAGGAATGTTTTAACATGTTATATGTACCTAAGGTTTTTACCTATTTTATACAAACTGGAAACTGTTTTGATGGACTTCTTGTAAACCTGACGAGTAAGTAACCTAAAATTTTCATCTTTAAAAATGTCAAAATATTTTATACACATTTTCATATTTTCCCTGGAGTTACACATATTTTTATTTTGAGTTTTATCGAAACAATATCATTACTATAATAAGTTCATCTGAAGTATGTCTCTGTAAAGTGTTTGAACAACTCTCAAATCTGAGCTTACAGTCGATAATAACACCAAGACTCTTTGCTTCATATGGAACAATCATATGAGTATCTTCTATGATGATATTAACTGAATTTTATAGTAGATTGGTATTTTTTGGGACCGAATGCAATTACATTAGATTTGCTTGCATTTACATTAGTTTAGGAGCTTAGTTATCAAGACCTAAATGGTTCATGAAATTTTTTGCTTTTCAGTATATTTTTTTGTCGGTTCAATTTTCCGTTAAAAAGTTTTCATTCAATGAATTTTTGTCTTGAATCTACTAATTGCTACCCACTCAATTTTGATTACTTTCAAAATACTTACTTACCCAACTCACTAACTATTAACTGTTATATTATCTGGTACCAGCAACTTCGTCCACTTTGAATTTTTTTTTTTTTAGTGACGACTATTACAAATTCACTTACTCCTTCAGGGGCGGAATTCCTAGAAATACTGCAACACATATTTCTTTATTTTTAACAAAGAACTTCAATAAACGATTTTTATGCCCCTCACTTCAAAATTAACGGAACCTTCACCCAAACTCTCACCCCGTAGGGGTTGAATTAATGAAAACACTGAAACATGTATTCCTTCATTCCTCACAAAGACCCCAAATACTATTTTTATGACCTTAAATGAACAATTTTCATCACCCTAACTTGAAAACTAACGAATATCTATACAAACTTTCAATCCCAATTTAACCCATATCTCCCCCCTTTAGGGGTTAAATTTCCATAAACACCAAAATATGTATTATTTATTTTCATTTGTAACAACATTTTCATGATCCTAACTTAAAACTAACTATACAGACTCTCAACCCCCATTTTACCCCTTGAGGGTTGAATTTTAAAACCCTAAACCATTTATCTTTATTTGTGAGGAAGAGCCCAAATACTATTTCCATTACTTTCGAAACCAGTGTACTTTCATTTTTCACCCGCCTCAAACATATTTTCACTCCTTGAGGGATGGAATATCAAAAAAATATGCTGTCAAAATTTTAGCTCTCAGGTCCAGCGGTTTGATCTCGGCGTTGATCGTATATCAGTCATTCGGTGAGTCAGTTAGTCAGGACATGTAATTATATATGAGAGCAACTTATCAAAACGCGTTTTGTCATTTTGGGATCAAATTGAGGTCGATGCGGTTCCGGAGTCACTATGATTGTGGCTTGGCTCATATACGAAACACATCAAATAACATTTCGTAGCAGCGTTATTTGAATAAGCCAATCAATAGAGATTTTCTGCTCTATTGATTCTGTGACCAAACATACTACCAGGAAACCGACTGTGCCATCATACGGAAGATGGTTCGTAGTTATATCCTGTTATGTTTCCTACTCCCAACTGTCATTGCTCAAGTTGTTATGAACATTTAAAAGCCATTTATTTCATTTTTTGTTCGTTTTTGACTTGTAACTTAAAACCAATGAAGCACTCTCGATACTTTCAATGGACGAATTATAGAAAATCAAAATGCAAAAAATGAGCTCAGGCACGACTTGATTGGATTATTAGTAACGGAGAAAAAATTTCGCCACTTTTCAAGTTGTAGTGCAGGCTTTCTACAACATAGTAGTGATTAATATGTACTATATGTGTGAAAAACTCAGACGCCGTCACATCATTAGTTTTGGTATAATTGCGATCTGAATTTTTCAATGCACTTTATTGCAGCAGACCTGGATGCGTCATAGGTGGTCCGATTTTAATTTTTCCGGAAGATTTCGAGAGTAAAAGTATATTACTACGAAATGTATATTCTCATTTTGCGTTAAAATGCTTCAAAATAGATGAAATATACTTGCAAAAATGACCGAAAATGGGCGAGTGCGTTAAAGCGGCTGAGTAGTGGGGGTAGAGCAGCAGTCGCGGGGAAGCGTATGTATAATAAAACAAGCGAGCTGCGCCCGTTGTCAATCTGCTGCTCTACCCCCACTACTGAAGCGCTTTCATGCACTTGCCGGTTTTCGGTCATGTTCGCAAGTATTTCTCACCTATTTCGCAGCATTTTGACGCAAAATGAAAATAGTTATTTTGTAGTACTATACTTAAACTCTCAAAATATTGAAGAACTATTGGAATCGGACCACTTATGACGGATCCAGGTCAACTGTAAACTGTGTCACAAAGTTCAGCATTTTTAATAGAAAAAGGACCCAGTTTCATAACAATATTTCTGAATCTTCATTTCGTTAATTGCAAAGCCTTACATTTTTGAATCCATTGGAAATTATAATTAAATTAACATGAAAAACTGGATTCTCCTCCACTAAACTGTCCATTCATTCCTGCTTCCTTTTCAAATTTCCATTTGTCAAGGTTTCATGGATTTCGAAGACATTTATCATTTTTCTTCATCGAATTGTGATCGTGACGAACTAATTTTTTGGATTATTATTCAATTCTCAAATTTGAGTACTTCATTACTTTCTACTCCTTTCTATTTCACTAATTTCCTTTTGTTTATTTTGACTAGCTTTAATTCTTTTCACGAGTGCTATATCGCATAAACCCATTCACATAACGATGAATGCTGAAAACAAACACCATTCATCACAATACTTTCAAATAAAAAAAGAACCAAGTCATGCTTCACAGTGAACACTAAGAGTGAAAATCGCCTTACAGTTTTGTGAACGTATTTGGAACCATTCATTAGTTTCATCAAACCTAGTTGAGGGGGCAGAACATATATTTCATTATTGGTCTTGAAATTAATTGATTTTTTTGGCTACACAGAATAAATTTGATTTGTTGTTCTGTTCCATGAAAATGTTATTGCTTTGAGGGATTTGTGGAGTTTTGAAGAAAATTATGACCGACTGAAATTAACGATGAGACAAACATCCTCGATATTATTAAGACTTTTATATTTCCAGACAACAGTAATATAACAACATAAAAATTAATCTGAGCTGAAAAAAATCGAACACGATGCTTATGAAGGGTTCAACTGTTATTCAAATTCGAATCAGAAGAAGCATGATTCAAATAACCCACTCATATCTCAGACCGAATCGTTGTAATAATAAACAATATAATTTATTCAGTGAGATCATCAAAGATGATAGTGATAGTCAATGGGGTAAGTTGAAACAATACAAAGATCAATGAAAAAATTAAAAATAAAAAGAGAAATTTGCAATACTACAATTTTTTCTATAAATATATACATACATGTTATATCCAAAATTCACATACATATACCAATAATCAATATAGTATTACAGTATCAGTATCAATATCGATATCATAGATTATCATTCAAATATTCATCCAGAGTATGATATGATTTATCCAAGAGCAACTTGATTTTATGCTGATAGATTTTTATATTTGGTAGTTGTTGTAGACTTTTATGGCCATAAGTCGACAACATGTTTCAGTTACTGTCAATCTGTGTCATGGCACTTCCAGCTATTGCAAATTCCTGGTGATATGATTTGTATTTCTGTTAAGACTCTGGAAACTTGTATCTGATTCCACATATCGCAGTAACTCATAAATGTATGTACCCATGAGTATTAAGATTCAGAGACTTTGAGAAATGGTTCTACAACTAGTTCTTCTAATTACTCCTGCAATATACCTGAGAGTAATTTTTTTGATTTTGAATATACTGGAGCAATCGCTAGATGCTCCACATGCCACAATTCCATAAGAAATAATAGAGTGAAAATGTTCATGATAGTATAATAGCTCTCACTTTGCAGTCACTCAAATGAAGTATTGTCTTGACACAGCTGGCTTGATGACCATTTATTAGGCCCTATCATACTCACACCTATCTCGAAACATTCTCTGTTGGGGTAGAGCTACAAATTTCCCAAGAGTTTTTGTAATTCAAAAGAAAATCGTAAGATTGATTTTTAAAGTTGGATATTTAGATGGCTGTAAACCAATTATGATTCAGAATCAAATCCTAAGCGCTCCCTATATATATATTTTTAAGTGTCTTATGTACGCAAGAAAAAATCTGAAATACCTACCCACTCTCTCAGCTGCACATGAACACAATACACGCAACATCAATACTTTAATGGTACCTACACATCGAACACTAGCATATGAGAGATCACCACATTATAATGCAATAAAATCATATAATAAACTCCCACTGAAAATCAAGCAAATTCCTGGTCAACTTAAATTCAAAGCCGAGGTAAAAAAACTTCTTGTGAATGAATGTTTTTATAGCATACATGAATACTTGGATGATAACCAACTATCTGTATATATTAGGTTTGAATAGTGCCTTCCTGTTTGTAAATGTTTATCTCCATCTATTGCTATTGCTATATATGTTTCTTTAAATGTAACGTTTTTTTTTTTTTTCCATAATATTTTATTGATATTTATTTATGACAATCACTTTATGACGTGCCATATGTACTACCTGTACCTGAATGGTTAATAAATTTCTATTTCTATTTCTATTTCTATTTACAATGAGGATTTACTCACACTGCAGGAAGTTGTTGAATGCAATAAGATATCGGAGCAATTTTTTCACAAATCATATCTCTGTGATTATTCTATTTTGAGTTCTCAGCCTATTTTAAGCCAAGAAATTTTGTCTCTTCCTGTTGTCGTAATGATCCATTTACAGATATGACCAGCGAACTGTGATCAAAATTAGTCCTTGAGTGATTGAAACGTAAGGCACGGTTTTTTTGTCATTCAAAACAAGGCCATCATCTGAGAAACATTTTTGAGTTTTCCTGATTTCCTCATCTGCTTCATTAACTGTTGATAGAACATTTTTTTCAGTTGATAATAAAGATGTATCATCAGCATACATTACGGAGAGTTTGCTGATGGAATCATTAACATATATTATATACAAGAGTGGACCCAAAATAGATCCTTGTGGTATCCCAATAGAACAGGTTTTCGATACTGACTTTTTACTGTTACCTCTACAAAGTGGATTCTGTCCTTCAAATAACTGTCAAACCATTCATAGGCTACTCCTCATATACCATCCATTTGAAGTTTTGTGAGGAGAATTTCATGATTAACCAAATCAACAGCTTCACTCAAGTCTACGAAAATCCCCAAAGCCTTTTTTCTTTCATTCAAATTTTTGTACAGATCGTTAAGAAATTTTGTGATAGCTAGGCTTGTTGAAATTCCCTTACGAAAACCAAACTGGTTTGTGTTTAATAAATTACATTTATCAAAAAATGTGACAACTAAGTTTGAAACATATTTTTCGCAGACCTTTGCGAATGGACTGGAGAGTGGGATTGGTCTAAAATTCTCCAAGTCTGTTTTTTCCCAGTCTCATAATTTGGGAAGATTCAACATACCTTTAGACATTCTTGAAAAATTCCCTCTTCTAGGGAACAATCAATCAGATTGGTGAGAGCTTAAACTATGTTTGTACTTATAACATCATCTCCTACAGACTTTGAGTTTCTCAGGTTGTTAACAATATCTATCATATCATACTCGGTACCAGGAATGGAAAAGAAGGAGTGATCATTATTATATTCAGGTGTTATATCACTTTTGGTATCACATGATATGTTGTCAATGAGATTTTTGGAATGTTATCAAAATAATCTGTGAAACAATTTAAGACCTCTTCAGGTTCGGTTACCATCCTATTATCTATATTAATTATTACATTATTTTGCAGGTTTTGTTACTTTAAAATATTTCAGACCGTTTTGGATTTGTTTTTCGAATTTGCCAATAGCTTCGAATTATGCAGTTATTTTGCTTTATCTAACAGTTTTCTATATTCTATCTTTTTTTATTCCAAATAGTGGTTCTTGATTACTATATTACCATTCAAAGTGAGGGAAAACATATCTCTCATTTTTTGCCCAGATATCAACAAACCCTTTGCTCTCATTCAAATTGACAGAAATGTTATCCAAACAACAATTTCCACCACGGGTTGGAGAAAAAAATTGTTGAACTCAACTTACAAAAGGAATTGAAACAATCCTCAAGACATTCAAGATTTCGGGAATTTTCTAAGAAGTTGATATTGAAATATCCAGCTACCACCAATTTTGATTTTTTGTATCTATCATTCAGGTACTGTAGCGTTCCAATGAGCTTTTCTGAAAATATTTCCCAGTTTCCATTAGGACTTCTATATACTGCAATAACAATATCTCAAGGCCCCTATGTACTTTGTAACTTAGAGCTGTACATTCAAAATGTTTTGCAAGGCATACCATGTGGACTTTATCATATGTCATGCCTTTTTTCACAGAGATTCCCACCCTTCCATGGATGAATTCATTTCTACAGAAAAAAATTGAAATTTCATAACCCGAGACTTGACTTTAGTTGGTATTTCTTAACCAGTGTTAACTAACACAAAATATATCACAATTAATATCATTCAGAAGCAGTCCAAGTTGTTATGGTTCATTTCTGATATCTTGAACATTCTGATGTACTATTCTGAGACTTTTTTTTCCCAAAATGAAGGATACATTTTTCGAAGTGTCTTTTTCAGTGGATATAATATACAAGGTGTTGCTCTTGGCTAAATACTCAAATTCACAGGAGCTCCTGTCTTAAAAAAAAGGTTCGTATTTGAATTTGAATTTGAGTTGCACAACAATATGTTATATTATTCCAGTGGAATTGAAGTTTTTCCATTCCGCAAATTCCTGAAAGATGTATTACTGGCGATACCAGAATAGAAATCCAGAAAGTCATGGAACAATACTCTACTCAATAAAGATATAACAATGAGTTGAAAAAAAATCGTGTGCGGTCGGGGGACCCCCGTCAGGAACGAAGTTCCTTTACACGGCTTGCGGTAGGTGATGACTGCTAGAAATCGTCACGTAATACCAAGCAATACTATACCTATGTATAATTTTTCCAACTCCTCCGCAACAGTAAAAGGTATTTTATTCATTCCTGGTAATATTATTCGTTTATTATATCAAATTGACGTGCCACATATGCAATGTGAACCATCGATCCAACTCCAACATAAAAAAAAATTATGTCCAAAAAAGGATATAATCATCTAGACACACTCATATAGTTTCTCAATATTTATCCCTTTGAAAATTGACGTTTTCTATTCCATCGCATTCAATTGTCATTATACCATGCGATACTATTCTGCCGTCCTAAAAATAGATGCCGTATCCACAAAAAAATCAGATTTTAGGATTTTTGTCTCATTGGATTTGTGGCAAGCTAATTTACCTTTTTACTTAGCAAAAATGCCGCATTGTTGTTTGAAATTTTAAAAACTCAACATTTTATTTAGCCGTATGTGGAAAAGTAGTCTGTCCTAAGAAAATATGCCGTACGTGCGTAATACTAAGCACAAAAGCCGTATCTACTTCCACGTCTATGCATATACGGCGTTTCCAGTTGGGACATGTCAGATGCGGCGTTTGTTCTTAGGAATCGCGCCATATTTGCGGAAAAGCATTGCGATTTGCATTTAGTTGTGCGAGTGATGTTTAAGTGTCAATGTGGAGATTTGAGTTGTCATTTCTTCGAAATATTTGAAATATTTAAGGTATGTTTGTATTTAAAAAATAGCATTCATAAAACAAAATTTTTTTAGGAATATATCAAGTAGATCGAAGAAAATTCTTTCGATGGTTCTCAAAGAACCCGGCACCCCTGATAATGGGATAATGGTTGACTCCAATAATATACAGAATGTCGAAGTGATAACTGAAGATGGTTTCTTATTGACCTCTTTAGATTATTCGTTAGAGGATTCGCTTCAACCCAAAGTTTTTACTGAATTGACTAATTTGATACCATTAGACGACAATTTGTTGAATATTTCACAACACCAAATACCTGAAAGAAAAGTGCCATGTGAAGTGGAATGAATAGAAAAATCGAATTAAACGGTTTTCTTCACATAAAGGATTCAATATAAAATTGAACCAGAAAATGGTAGATCTCAGGTGAAAAACAACTACTTTCCTGGCAAATACCACGCAGAACATTGAATGATATTCACCTGAAAATCCATGCATACTTCCATATAATATCAATGGACATTGAATGCAAATGTTTCTTTCTGATAAGCTCGATTATGTTTAATTTATGTCGTGTTCACCTAACAATTGAACATAATCGAGCTTATCAGAAAGAAACATTTGCATTCAATGTCCATTGATATTATATGGAAGTATGATTTCATGATCATTCAGATCTACGATATCATTTCTGAATACCTGTTCAATTATATTGAATCCTTATGAAAACCGTAATTGATTTCATTCATTCCACTTCATGGCACTTTTTTTCACTATAGCTAGACGGGCTTGCCACTCCTACTGAGAAGGAATCTTTTATTTAGAAACCTATCGAGGTGGGAGATTTTCGGAGTGTTTCTTTCTGTCACTAGGTACCGCCAGTTAAAGTTTATCTTTTCCGGCGTACCTATAGGTGTTACAAGATCGATGATGGTTTGTTTACGTTGTGTCTCACTTCAGCCAGAGTTCTTTGCACCTTTGGCTGGTTGACTGCTCCGTACTGATGAGGGCCAAGAAGCCTGAAACCGGTATGCGGATTGTTAGGTGAACACGACATAAATTAAACATAATCGAGCTTATCAGAAAGAAACATTTGCATTCAATGTCCATTGATATTATATGGAAGTATGCATGGATTTTCAGGTGAATATCATTCAATGTTCTGCGTGGTATTTGCCAGGAAAGTAGTTGTTTTTCACCTGAGATCTACCATTTTCTGGTTCAATTTTTATATTGAATCCTTTATGTGAAGAAAACCGTTTAATTCGATTTTTCTAACCAAATACCTATTCAAAATATTTGTCAAAGTCAAGGAGGAAATGCAAATAAGGGATCCTTCGAATTCATTAAAGTTGGTGGACTATTCCAGGTAATAGATAATCAATTGATTTTGAATAAACCAAAGCATATAGAGAAAGGTGAAAACGAACCATGACATATGGAGGAACGTGAAAGCGAACAAGAACCTACAGAGGACGATGAAAGCGAACTTAAACATACAAAGAATAGTGAAAACGAAGCACAACATTCTGAGGAAAGTGAGAACTTAGAAAAAGGTTTAACAAAAAGTGGCAATCCAAGATAAAGACGTGAAAAAGATGAACATTTGAAACAGGAAACAATAATGAGAAAGAGAGAGAAACTACTGAAAAACTACCTGGTGCTACCCGGATGGATGTGTAAGTGTAAACAAAAGTGTTCCAATAAAATTGCAGAAGACCAAAGACAAATTTTGAGTACCAATTTTTGGGAGACTATCTACCAAGGAGAGGAAAGCATTTATCCTGAATACCTGCAGTCGGCTTGAAGTGAACCGACGCATTACTGAAAGTGTGAGGAAACAGAATGCATTCAAATATAAGCTGAAAACTGCAAATGGTCAAATGGTAGAAGCATGTAAGACTTTTTTTCTCACCACACTAGGTTACAAAAAAACCAATGACCGAATTGTACATGATACCTTAAAAAAAACTCCGAATAACCAATTATATCTTCAAGCAGACCGGCGAACTCAGTCAGCCAAGAAGAAAATAGATTATGATTCAGTAGATGCTCACATAGAGTCCTTCCAGCCATCTATTTCTCACTATAGGTACGTTTTTGAAATAATATATTCATGTCATTATGTTGCTACATGTTTTTTCTTTATTTCAGGCGAGAGAATGCACCAAATAGGAGGTATCTACCCAGCGATATTTCCATATCTGTAATGTTGGAGACGTTTGAATCTCAATACACAGATATGGAAGATAGCTACGAAGCTTACAGTTTGCGTGTTAAGGCAAAAAACATTTCTTTCGCATGATTAGGACACGAGGAGTGTGAACAATGCAAAGAATTCAACTTGCATGGTCATCAAAAACAAGATTTCCAAAAAAACTGCGAAAAATGTACTGCTTGGAAGAAGCACATTGATCACGCCAGAGATTCTAGAGAGTTATACCAAGAACACGCTCGAAATGAGTTCGAGGATGGTACTGTTTGTTTTTCTGTAAACTTGCAGAAGGTGATTATGTTGCCCAGAGTCGATACGTTCAAAAGGGTTCTCTTTATCAAAAGACTCATAATGAAAGCTTTGTCCCATTAGGATCTAAGTCACAAAATAAGCCAATTGCCATTTTGTGGAATGAAGCTATATCGGACAGGGACAAAGAAGACATTATAAGCTGTTTTTATACATTATTTCTCATATATAGAGATTCATCTGGACTTATACTTTGGCTAGATAACTCTTCTAGCCAAAATAAGAATTGGTATTTCTCTTCTTCTTTGTTTAGGATAATTAATTCTTCTGGAATATTCGCGAATGAAATATTCCCCAATTTTTCTGAGCCAGGACATACATTCATGTCAGCAGGAAGCTCCCACCATCAGGTGGAACTATCATAGAAAAAAAAAGGCAAGCTGTACGATTTTGATGATTTTGTAGAGCCCGTACAAAGAGCACAAAATACAAATACGGAAGTGAAAGTTCTGTCTCATCAAGACTTTTTCAAATGGAAAGATCTTAAATCTGAGGAAAAACTGAAGAAACAAGAAAAAATTATTTATTTATCTGATATTGTCCAGATAAAAGCAACCCGTGGAAATTTCTTCCAACAATCCAAATCGTCGCTGACAGGTGAATTTGAAAAATTGGACTTTTTATATAAGAAGGCAAACAAAAAAAGTGGTATTCTGTCCCAATCTGTGCCATACCGTACTGAAACCTAGAGGTTTTCCTAAAATAAAAAAGGACGCAATATAGAAAAATCTTAGTGATATTATGCCAGAGAATCGAAAGAGTTCTTGGATCAATTTGCCGGAAACTAACGACGACTAGAAATTATGTATAAAATTGACCAAGTTAAGTTCAAGTTATGAGCAGGATTCAAGTTTTGTTGAATGCGTGTTTAATGTTCGTTTATAGATTTTAACTCTATTGATATTACTCAATGAAATACCAGGTAATATATAATGTACTCAATACACCTATTTCGTTTTATTTTAAAAGTGTGAATATTCTAAGCACTTCATGCCATTCATGCACATACGGCATTTTTGTCTTGTAGTGCCCAGTTGAAAGTTCAGCGAAAAATGCCGTATGTGATTTTTTTTCATGAAAGTCTGTTGATTTTAAATTTTTTCCATCATCATAATGTTTTTATACCAATCCCAAATGTAAAATCACATTTAGTTTTTTTTCAACCTCAAAACATAGTAAAGGTTATTGAAAAAACATCATCCCCCTTCCCTCACACTGCGCTGCTTCCGTAAACGAATGTAGAATAATAAATGCATTATAATGAACAGAGGTTAATTTGCCATAAACTAAAACTTCCAGAGACTCTCCTGAAGTTCTACAAGTCATGCATTATTTCCTTCAAACACATCTTAGTAATTACTTCTTTATTCGTAATCCGGATCATTTCCTGTTCCAACTCCAAGCAGTCCAACTTTGAGATAGAAAACGTGTAGTCACCGAGCAGAAAGTTTCCGAGTTTCTCACTCCTGGAAAGGTCATAGCTGCCAGATATTTATATCGGTTTCGAATGATATATGTTCATCTCTCGAAGCTTCATCATGTACATGACGAGTTATTCGATCATAGTTTGGATGATATACGGGAACGTAATTGATAATACTCCAGCGAAGTTTTGGTCACTTGCAAACATTATACATCGCAGTGTAGGAATTGGAAAAATAATATGGCGAATTTTGAATCTAGTATTAGAAAGTATTATTGAATGACATGTTTTGTAACTATGGTGCCATATTAGAACTGGGGATTTTCGCTACAAGAAATGTTGAATATTTTCTCTTAACTCGATGCGTAGTGAATATTATGTCAGTTTTCCCGTTGAAAAATTCTGGGATATTCAACTTATTTGAGTAAATATGAATTTTATGGATTTTATGGATCTGTTCACTTTACCAAACAGAATATATATTGAATAATGATAGAAAAATTTTTCTTTGAATATTGAAAATTGATAGAAAATTTATCTGTGAATTGAAAAATCCACGATTAAAATGAAGTTATTTTTTGTGGATGTCTAACAGAAAACAACTTCTTTCCCGGCTAAAGCCACGCTGTATATTGAACTACATTTGATAGATATTCTGAAAAGACCCTAACTCAAAAGAAAAAATCTGAAATTGAAATTTTGCATTTTCATTTAGATAGTTATTTGATTTTCTATTCCAGTCTCAATTGAGAACTCATTAAGATGCATGAGACAAAGGAGAGTGTTTTCCAAAAGAGAGTACTCACCAGAAATCATTCGTAACATTGACGCAGGAGAGACATCGCATTCACTAGGTCTTCAATACATTTTTGTCGACGAAAATCTATTTGACGCTTCCACGATCATCAGGAAGACCGGAAGAAATGGGAAACACATTTTCACTTTGCAAAGTGGAGAAAGTTAGAATCATTCTTTTGGAGAAAACTTTGGATTAGTGTTTTCTGACATGAATACCCCACAAGGCTTGACGATGAAAGATAGTGACTAAAGTTTATCTTTCAGTTGCAGTTGATTCCACATCTGATTTTATGAATATCCTGTTAAAATTTTCAACAAATCAAGCCTTCTTATATATTTATTTATTCAATGATACATCCAGCAGGCTAATGCCCTCTTGCAGGTATATATAATTATGAAACAATTATCAATTGTATTATTGCAACATATAATATAACTAAGGTAATATGATAAATGACACTGACATTACATGACTATTCTGCAAGAGACTAGAGAGTTGAAATTCGATTAGATAGAGATAGAAAAAATATATCGATTACTGGCAAGTTATTATAACGACACATGTTTGTGAGGGGACAATTAGATGTGAAAGTTTGGTACAGCTATGCGAAATGTTATATTAAATCTCGATACAGATCGATACATTGAAATAAATCAGATTGACTGAAAAGGACGTGTGAATATGATTTTGAATAATTTTATATATCAAAGTTTGAACGAATAGAACCTGAACTTGACCATAATCAGCCAAGCACTCCTAGGAGTTACCACCATTACAAGGTGCTAAGCGGAAAAACTTCAAACACTATCTTCTTCCAATGGTGTTATAGAGGTGCTGCTCAAAAGTGCACATTCAATAATGAATGAATGAATGAATGTTTGTTTATTCAGGAAATCAAGAAAGAAGTCATACAGTTATACATAAACACAAATTATAGATATATCTATACAAATATATATATCTTCATAACCTAATATAAATAATAATTACATTATAACTATAACAAATACAGCATGAATAACATAGTAAGATATTTTTTTTAAATGTTCTATTGTTATAGCGAATAAACAAGGGAGGTTGAGTACCCGTCTAAGTTCATCGAAAAACTTGTCTTCGGGTATAAATAGTTTATAGTTTATATTTGATCTGAAATAAGTTTGTATTTGATCTAAAAAAAATATTTTTGACTAATTAATCACTTTCATGAAAGTTACCAGTTTAATTTCCAGTTAATATGTATATACGATTGTGATATACATATTAGGATATTCAAAAAGGTTAAAGACCTGGATGAAGAAAAGTACGTATTCTTTGCTAATAAATATATGCATAAACGTATATACACATCATACACACACATATGCAACCACTAAAAATAGTTTATATTGTACAAAAATAGTAAATTTGAAAAAAAACATTCCTTTAATTTGTTTTTGAAAAGTCAAGCTAAATTTAATTTTTTTATGATGTTCGGTAAATTGTTCCATTGAGGCTATCAATTTCATTTGTGATTATTGGTTCATTTTTGTATTCGAGTATGAATGGATCCATTTTGACAATAAATATTATGAATAATACAGTTGGACAGTGGTAATTGTTATCTTTTATCTAATAGTATGATACTGAGTGAGTTGGAGAATACTTGTTTTATCTTCCTACCATCAGCAAAAGAAAAGAAAAAGGTGAAATAGGTTAATTTATGTATTGCTGTAAACCGACCCTGAGCGTGTTTTAATATTTGTTTTGATTCCTGTAGTTGCTTGAATAGATTTGTTGTAGGTCTTTTTTTTCGGTGATTTTCTTATTGTTTCTGTCCTTGTTATTGTGGGTTGGGGTATTTGGTTCGCTGGCTGCTTTTGCGATGTTTTCATCAGCAGTTTGGGTTTTCACAGCTCCTCTGCTGTATATGACTTTCCATCCACAAAAAGCCTATTTCTTCTGATGTAACAGGTATAATAATTGTTTATTTTTGCGAGACTCAAGTGTTCTTTCAAAACTCTGTACTCTTCTCTCTGTATCAGTGTCAAATCGTTAGCTATCGTTATTTGAGTACCTTTCAGGTTTTTAATGTTTTCGAATAACGAAGCTTTCTTCAAGTAGGATAGGAATTCCACTTTGATTGGCGCGTTATCCTTCTTACCTAACGCGTAAGTATTATTTAGATCAGATTCCACTAAATTAACGTTCACTAGTCCTTTCAGTTCCGAGCACATATAATCGGGTGTTATATCCTCAGGTTTACTTTGAAGTCCGAATATAACGATGTTATTATCTCTTGTTTTTCTCTCGATATTCTCGATTTTATTCAAAATATCTTCGTTTTCAGCTTCAACTTTACTCAATTTTCTATATAGATCTTCGTTTTTCAATAATAGTCTGACTTCGACAGCTTCTAGAAATGAGATTAATTCCGTTTTACAGTTTTTAATCTCTTCTAATATTAATTCGTTGGTTATCGTCATTGTCGATTCAGCAACGAGTGTAGGCCGCGCCTAGCAATCGTGAGTTTTTGTTTTGGAGATAAGATTTCGTTTATTTCCTTCGTAGGAATGTTCACAGTTCATGCAGAGGAATTTTTTCAGGTTTTGGGTTTTTGCGAGTGACTTATCTGTATGAATGAATCTACGTGCACTGGTTACCTTTTTTGCTTGAAGCGGAGCACAATTTTGAACGTGTGTACTTGTGGGAGAACCGAACTGATTCTCAAATAGGGATGAACAATACTATGTGTACTCAATTATATAGCATAGATTGATAAATGCGTTTAATAAACAATACTTGTGTACTAAAGTTTAACCCATAAATTGATAAATTCTTCATTTGTGGCCTAAATATATTCTAAAAGAAAAAGGTTTAATAAGTGGTTGAGAAAAAAAACATATGTATTACACGGAAGTAAGTGCCTCTCCCTCCCTCGGATCTTAACTAAACTACATCCTGCGGAAGGAAAAGTGGCACTTTTCTCCCTAGTGATACAAATAGCTATTTTCCGATGAAGCCACATTTTTCCTACATGCTTCAGTAATTCGCTCAAATTTAGTTCACCATATAAACCAATCATTCATAAGTTCATGAATCCACCTGTTTCAGGATGGTTTCGACAGTTTCCAAAAAAATAATATGTCCATTAATAATTAATTTTGTTTTCACCCTGTAGAAATTAAAAGAAACATCGTTAACATGCCGACACTGGATATATATATATATATATATATAGTGTGTACATAAAGTAACGAATAAATTCATTATCTAGAAAAGGAAAAGCTTTTCGAAAAAATCCGCGGACACATCAACCTTTATTTCACGATGCGCATCTTCTGACGTTTTAGTCGCATTGATGACGCCGGCTATGACGTCATGGAATTTTTTTTTCAAATTGCAACCGCTATTTTGATAGTGCCCTTTGAAAGAGCATATTTCTCTGCACATGTTGAACCAGAAGTTTTGTCATGTATGAAGAAATTGTCGAGAAAATTAATGTTTTATTGATTTTGAGTTAACTTACTTCATTTTGTGAATTGAACAAACTAATCAATTGAAATTTCAAAATAAAGTCCTTCCTAGCTCTCTGAAGTTCTCTTTCAGCACGCAACTGGTGTCTTCGTATTCACGAAGCCCTGAAAAAACACTCTTTTATTATCGTAAAAAGACATTTTACTATTTTTGTTACCTTGCTGATTTAGCCGTGTGGTTGGCGTATGCCACAGTTTGACAGTTCATATTTCATTGATACCCTGCTTTTCGAAAAAAATTAAGAATAAAATGCGCTTTTCCCGTTACTCAGAGGAATCGAAATTTTGATGATGATTGAATACGGTGATAGAGTACGAACGCAACAAGAAGTACTTGGACTGTTTAATACTAAATACTCACATAGGCCCACAACTCAATCAGCAGTGAGCAAAGTTGAGAGAAAGTTTCGAGACACTGGTAGTGTTGATGATCTCTCCCAAAGCTGGGCGTCCTAAAAACAATGAGGAGGTCAAATTGAATGTTTTATTTTCAATGGAGGAAAATCCACACAACAGCCTAAGAAGCAATAGTCGAAATCAAGATATCCCAGTTACAAATACAAGAAATTTTAAAATTGGAAAAGTGGCATCCCCATAAGATGACTCTGCAGCGAGAACTTTCCGAGGACGATCCAGACCGACGGATGCAGTTCTGCCAAACGTTAATGGATATGTGCAATGCTGACATTTTGCTAGTAATGAATATTGCTTCCTCTAATGAAGCTACCTTTACACTAACAGGAACAGTGAATCGGCATTATTGCAGGAACTGTGCTAAGGAGAATTCTCACAGTATTCTCAGAAAATGAATGTTTGGGCAGCGACTTTACAAAACAGGATTATTGGACCCTACTATTTCGAATAAAACTCAAATGGTCCAAGGTACCCTCAACTCCTACAGGATTATGTTATACCCAGTCTGGTGATCTTATTTCCTAACGCAGATAACCCTGCTATACCAAATGACAACTTATGGTACCAGCAGGATGGTGCAACGCCGGATTACGCAGCTGATGTTAGAAGGTATCTTGACCAAGTCTTTGCCAACAGGTGGATAGGTAGGCGTGGTTCTATTGAATGGCCTCCAAGATCTCCGGACTTTTTTTCTATGGGGCCATCTGAAGAATTTTGTGTACAAATCTAGACCGGATAATATCGAGGAATTGAAAACTAGGATTACAAATGAATGTAAAAATATTACTCAACAAACTATCACTAAGGTCCAACGAAGATTTATTGACCGTCTTGGATACTGCCAGGCTCAGGAAGGACTTCAATTTGAACATTGGATCAATTAGTTTCTTCAATCAACTGTGTAAAATAAATTACTTAAAAATCATTATAACATTAATTTTTTCGACAATTTCCTTATGTAACATAACAAAACTTTTTGTTTAACGTCTGCAGAGAAATATGCTCTTTCAAATTGCACTATCAAAAATAGCGGTTGCAATTCGGAAAAAATGTCTATGACGTCATAGCCGAAACATGAATGACGTCATCAATGCAACCAAAACGTCAAAAGATGCGCATCGTGAAATAAAAGTTGACGTGTCCACGGATTTTTTCGAAATGCTTTTTCTTTTCTAGATAATGAATTTATTCCTAACTTTATGTACACACTGTAAATATATATATATATATATATATATATATATATATATATATATATATATATATATATATATATATATATATATATATATATATATATATATATATTATATATATATATATACAGAGTGGCCACTTTTTTAATGGGATTGTATTGGTAACTTTTAAACCATAAGAGTTAGAAGGTCGGTCAAATGGAGAAAAAGTTGCATTCATAGAAGCATTGTCGAGCAGTTCAAACAATTCGAGATTATCAGGGCCGGTTAATGAGATATCATAAGAAAAGTAAATTCTGTCATTTTGGTTTTTCTTTTTTTACCACTTTATTTCGAATATTATTGAAAAATGTCAGGAAAGTTTTTTATTCCACAGTGAATTATCCTCACTTTGACATAATCAGATTTTGTATCCAACGTTTCGTACGCTCTGGGCCACCCTCAACCTCATTTTTTTCAATACGGACCTGCATATTTTATGACACTTTTCGAAATAACTTCCAACGCTAAATTCAACGATATATTATACAATGTCATTCAAAGTTAATTTTCAGGTGATTTTGACCCTTATCCAAATTTCCTTGGGTCGGATCTGTATTACATTTAGGTACCTTTAGTTTAATTAACAACATGCAATACATTTCGATAAGAAAACAATTACTCATCTTAATAATGGAAGTAACAAACAAAGCAAGAAACAAGTAATAATTATTTACAAATTTCAAGAGGTGAAAAACCTAATTCATAATAATTAAACGAAACTATCATTTAATGAAAGAAAAATCAAATGATTATTCGAAAGTAAATGATGAACATTAATGAAGTGTTCGAAATGTCCACCATTTTGTAAAATGCACTTTGCGGTTCTTGAACCCATACTTCTTATACATTTGCTTATTTCGTCTCCCTGAATACCTTCCAATACATTCTCAATCTTCTCGCGAGGAATAATTATTGTTGGATTTGTCATTTGTTCCGTTGAAACAAATTACAGAATCGAACTTTATTTTGAGATCATTACGATATAATTTTTGCAAGGCTTGGTATTCAAATTTAAAATCATTGTATTCGCGTCTCTTGACTATTTTATTAACAGCAGTTTTTGATAAATTGCATTCACTGGCCACAGTTCTCGATTTTTTTTCTGGGTTCAATTGAATTTGGGTCAGAACATTGATATCGTTGATAGACTTGTTTTTTCTCACATACACACAACTCTAGGTTTATTGAATGTATTATTTTCAAGTAGTAGGCCGTAGATAAAAAAGAACATAACAAGAAATATCATATTATTTGTCACTTCGTTTATTATTGTGTCACAAGAACTTGTCATTAAATACTTTTCTGAGTAATTTCAATTCAACTTTTTCGATATGGTAAGATACACAAATGAAGAGAAGAGAGATATGTACGAAGTGTACATAAAACTAGATAGAAATTCGTTCAAAGCACTACAAAGGTATGGTGAATTATATCCTGAAAGAACAACACGAAATATTAAAATGTTTCGACGTTCATCTACAACGTTACTTGCACATAATTCATTCATCAAACCTAGAGGTCCTTATGTACGACGAAACGAGCCTATCAATGACATCAATGTTCTGGCCCAAATTCGAATGAATCCAGGAATAGGATCGAGAACTATGGCCAGTGAATGCAATTTATCAAAAAGTGCTGGTAATAAAATACTCGAGAGACACGGCTACCATGACTATAAATACCAAGCCGTGCAAAAACTATATCGCAATGATCCTGAGAGAAGGTTGCAATTCTGTAATGGGTTTCAACGGAAAGTGCGGATTAACAACAATTTTGCGCACAATATCATTCGGGGGGACGAAACGACATTCACAAATTCTGGCATGTTCAATCGAACGAACAAACATTTTTATGCCACAGAAAATCCTCACTTAATTCATGAAGTTAGACATCAATATCGTTTTTCTTTGAACATATGGTGCGGTTTGTTGAATAATAAATTACTGGGGCCCTATTTTATTGACGGCAACCTAACCGGAGCAAAATATGTAGAAATTATAGAAGAAATGTTGGATGATCTTCCTATACGGTATCGGCGTAATAGTCCATGGTTCCAACAAGACGGATGTGGTCCACACAACTCAAGAATAGTCACAGACTATCTAAATCGAACTTTTCCCGATTCATGGATTGGAACAAGAGGTCCAGTAGCATGGCCTGCCAGATCTTGAGGAGTATCAGGCGGAATACCTATTCAAGAGGAATGTTTATCCTGGCGAGTCAATAGATGCTTTCTTCAATGTCACCAAGGCATATACCGCGATGAAAAATATTTCGTCAATTCGAGGACATCTTGTTTGTTGCCTCTTCTTTCAATAACTTTGTTTCGATATTCTGGAACATGCGTTTTTTGGCATCGGTACTGCCTACAGACTCAGAGGTGCAAGTCAGTGGATCGGTACTGAGGATATTTGGAACAAGGCCATGGAGGGCTGTCCAATCCTATTGATGGAAAGATATAACATCCCACCTGTTCTGAATTTCGGATAAGCGCCTAACATTGTTATCCCCAGGAGGAAGCAAAGTGAAGCCGTTGCGTCTGTCATGGTTCAATATTCAGGGAATGACCGGCGCAGGAGTATACGAAGAAAAAGAGAGAGAAATATCAATTCTCCTAGGCAGATATGCCTCAGTGTTCCAGGCCGAAGTATATGCTATCCGCTGTGTGCATTGGGCTGGAGGGGATAGATAAAACTATGACATCGCCCATGGTGGCAGGAGTAGCTTATAATCCTGGTAATCACAAGCACGCGCTGGAAACTTCCAGTTTCTGTATATCCCGTTTATTCACAAATACTTGAAATATTGTACCATACTCCAGATTGATGAACATTATTATTATCGTGGTGGCAACGGTCACGGTTGGGTAGTATAAGAACATACATATAATAACAATGAGCCATCGCTATTGGTGTGTAGTCCATTACAGAAATTGTACCAAAAATAGTACGTGTAAATTTCATACATTTTCAACGGCATCACCCAAGCAGCAGCAAAGACATAAGTGTTCTGTTTTCCACGATATTTCAATGTCTTATTCCGGGACGTGAGGTTTTCATTCAATAAATATTCGAGATGATTTCCGTTTTGAATTTCATCGCCTAGAAGTGGACACAAAAGTATAACCAAGTTTCCTGAGACGGTGTTAAGCCGGTGATGAAAAGCAAATATCGACTCAAACTGCGAGTTCGGGAACGCCTGGAACGTGTTGTAAACTGATCGATCAGCCTTATGAATAGGAGACAGAGATACTTTGATATTTTTCCGGTTGTCTATCATTCACTGGTACTCTACAGGACAGAGATAAGTTGGTACCTCGCAGAGGATTTGTGTTTTAATTTTCACGGACTTGTTTCGGTTACAAAGCAATTGGCCTTACATGTGAAATAATGTTAAATTTAATTCACTTTAAGTAAACTTGTACTTGTACCGTATAAGCAATTATACGTAGAAAGTGTTGAACGTGTTAGTATTATTTAGGAACCGTTCAACGTTCTCACATCTTGCAGGGTAGAAGTGAGATCTCATATTCAAGTTAAATTGTGAACCTCATTCATTTTCTGATTATTATATTTTTTGAGAATTCCATTGGATAGTTTTGCGTTGAATCTGATGTTATTTGGTGGTTTCCATTCAGGTTATATGGGTACTTCCTTACAATTTGTTAAACTACTTGGCGCCCTCACTTTTTTGTGTTCTCAAGACCTCATGAACCTGCGCCCTTAATGAACCAACGAGCAAGCACTTGCCGTACCTAAAACTACACAAAAGTACTCATTCAAAATATCTATGATTTGACATGCATAACCTCCGAATGCGGTGAACCATCGTATCAATACACATATTTTTTATCAATTACTACTTTTTCTTTGTCAGAAAAATACTTCGATTCGTCTGGAACTAGCAGTTAGCACAAAATTGTGACATCGTGGTAGATTATTTGAAAATTGTAAAAAAATTGCAATTGGTACACAGTGAGTATTGCAAATAAACCAGGAAAACTAGCTATTGAGTCACTAGAGGGCATTACCAGTCTTGCACTACTGCGTGCACGGAAAACCTAGGAGACCTAATGTTATCTACTCTGACATCAAAGCGGCAATCATGGCGTCGGAACAAATAGATCATCCAAATTGTGTTCGAGTGCAGGAACGCCAATAAAGTCTACCAGGACACTCTGTTGTTCCTAGGAACGGAGAGGCAGACATATTAGTCAAGATAGGATCGAGAGATACCCCAGTCAGACCTAAACCTATCTTGGGATAACCCACCATGGACTGCTACAAAAGCAGTTCATCGATTAATGGAAAGAGGCGATGCATGAGACATCAAAGCCCCACAATAGGTATGATCGAAAATGTCGGAGAGATCCGGTTACTCAACAGACATGACTGGGCTCCTATCGGGGCACAATAACCTGAACAGGCACATACAGATGGTGCCTGGCAGATGACAAAACATCAACTATGGAAGCATACTCGGGAGCATAGTTCAGAATACAAAATGTGTCGAAGAGGTTCAACTGAGGAGACCGCTGAATTTTTTCAGGCAGAACGGCATGCTCAGCTGATCCTCAGAACATGTGTGTGTAACACCCTGTAGGTGTTATTGATTTTTCGTATTGGTCCCAAGGTGAGATGTTTCATTTTTGAATTTCATAAATTTCAATTTGAAGTACTTGAATAAATTTATATAAAAGAGTTCCTATTTCGGTACCTAGGAATTTGGTGTGATTTCGGCGTCAAATCAGCTTACATATTTTTACCAAAAGAATTATCATATTTCGCCCGGTAAAAATAAGCAACAATGTTGCTGATGATTATCGTCTGAGAATCTTCAACAAAGTCCCGTTGATTCAACTTGGCGGGCGACTTTTGTCCAGTCGGCAGAATTCAAGAGAAGCAAAAGTGAACTTTGGTTAAGATCACTCATCGTCAGGGGTATTTGTATGTGAATGATAGCGTCGTTCGGGTTTCGGACCGGCAGCTGGAAAGTTTCACAGAAAGTCGTTGGCTATCCGAATCTCGGGTAGATCACGGATTCCACCCGTGGGCGATCGCGACAGATATTGCCGAAGAGTGGTTGTTGCGCTAATTTTTGGCTTTACTAAAAACAGAAAATTACGGTTTTACAAAAAGGCAGCGAAGAGCCCATTTTAGGACCAGTCGCATTTTAAGTTCGAGCCGGCGGACTCTGTTTGCTATCCAGAGATCGAATAAAATTTTTCTTCGAAACAATGGTTCCACGGGAGAACCTTCGCGAACAAATAGTTCGGAACTTCGGTTTTAGTCGTCAAATCGGGGAAATGAATTGTGACAAATCAGAAAGAGAAGGTTACGAGGGAAATGGAAGTATATCAAAAACTGGGAGGAAAAAGGGGAGATACGATGGAAAGTTGCCGACTTGTAGAAAAAACCTTTAGAACATAACTTAGAGCATTGCTTTGCTTATTAGATTTCGGGGTGAACTCATACAAAATTGAGATCAGTCGTAAGACAAAACGAAACGAGGAAATATGAACCCTCTGCTTCTATTGATAGTAATACGGAATGTTGAATTCCTGACATTGGTTTGAAACTAATGGTTGTTTCTGGCTATTCTCAAATGGGTAATGATTTCAATTTATTTTGATTGATTCTTCGTATTGACATGATTTTATTCCACGCTTACTGAGATGTACTATATTTTGAATATTTCACTAATAGATGTATTGAAGTTATTTTGTGTATCATTTGAACTAGAGTGAGGAAAAGATCATTTCAATTCAATATAATACAACCATTTTATACATCCAGTGAAATTCACTAAAATGGAAAGTACTATTCATTCAATGAAAAGAAAAGTTATTAAAAAACGCATTCCAAGAAAAGCACGAATCTAGTCAACGACTAATGGTGACAAATAACAGTGCCTACATTCTAGTATAGAAATACTCTATCAAAATTGGTGATATGTGTTGAAAAATTTATTTTTCCTGCATATACACTGGTGACAGCAGCAGCCCTTAAAACTTGTCAATATTATATCTAGAAACATTCATTAGAAAAAGGAGTTTTATTATGTTACCTCATTGATACTTGAGGTAGGAACAATTTAAATTTTTTAATATGTATATTCTTTTATTCTAATAAAACAGATTGACCTGTTGCCCGTTAACAAATGGTAACATCGACAGGTTTATTTTGGAAGTTTACTATTATTGAAAAATTGAAAACCAGTCAACACTCTAAGGGCTTTTCCCCCGTTACATGTGCACACAAGAGGTCCAAGAGGCCTACATGCACGGATTCTCCGAAAACAACCCTCTTTGTGCCAAGAAAAAGGTGTAATTCTATGAACTACATCTTACGGACACCGAATTGTTCATTTGGCAAAACATTTCTGTCCTCCATTTCTTTCTCGAAGTATTCACAGGACAACTTCATTGGCCAGTTTGTACGAATAACAGGAAAGACTAATCGATGAAAAGTTTCGAAATCATTTACAAAAAGTCTTTTTGACTGAAGGATTCCAAATATATGTTGAGTATTTGAATTTTTATTTGCATCGCATAAGTTTCAATAATTCGTGTTTTCAGGAAGCCACAATTCATCTTTCTCCAAAGCAATAACGTTCGTTCATAATAATTTCTACCCTGATTTTTTTCAACTACTTCCAAATTTTAAATTATATTTATCAGTTATCCCCGTGAAAGTATTATAATTTTTCCTGGCTCGGCAATTCGTTATAATGTTCTGAATTTCCATCAACTGAGACTGAAATTCCAATGAGCTACTCGCGCACTCACAATATATGTTATTCCGTTGAAACGGGAAATTTCCCAATAAATTTCCAGCTCCGGCGATTTTCCCTGCTCCATTTGAAACGCGTCACGTTTAATGCTCGAATAATATCGCTGGTACTCACCAATTACGGTGAGATTCACTCTGCTGTTCTTCGTCTGCGCTATTTTGAAGTCTACGCGGCATCGATAAACTCCCTGGTCTGAATCTCTGATGTGATCCACCCCCAGTTCCGCTGGTTGTTTTTCAGGCATGAAATATGCCCTGTTGGCGAATACGTTTTCGTCCGACCATCGCTCCGCTTGGCTGAAGTCTCGTTCTCGACCATCAACACTGAAAAAAAAAGGATTGTGCATCTCAGGAAATCTCCAAAATCAGTTGTGATGCTACATTTTCATCTGATAGCGACCGTACTTTTTCAATACATACAGGAAATGAATATACGGGATTCCATGTCAAAATACCATTAGTCCAGCCAAAATAAACAAAAAAATTGTGGTAGGTTTACAATGATTCGCCTAGAGCTGAAAATTGGTACAGGTCCAAAGTACGCTATTACAGATGAAATAACAAAAATCCTCATTGATCCTACGTCTGCTGAAAAAATTATTCAAGGTCAAATGTCAAAAGCATTGGTTTTCTGCATTTTCTCGTGAACGGTGACTGTTTTTATGGAAATAGATCAGACAAAAGTTGTAGAAGATGTAATTGTTCACGAAAATTGTAACGACACTTTTTTCCCTACGAGTCACCATTCCTGAGATATCACCATTTCAATGTATCATTCCAAATAGGGGAGTCTTGTGACACATGTACATCACCTCTTCTATAATTTTTTTATTTCTTGTTTTTTTTGTGATCACTGGTTATTTTGATTATGTTTATGTTAGACTAGACAGTGTGAGATTTAAAAAAAAATGATTTTTCATCAATGTATCAATCCAAAAGTATTTGACGCCTGTACTTTACACTCTTTACAATGTTTCATTCCAAAGAGGAGAGAGTCCTGTGACACCTGAACTTCACCTTTTCTATAATTTTTTAATTTCTTGTTTTTTTTGTGATCACTGGGTAGTTTGATTTTGTTTATGTCAGACTAGAGAGTTACCATTCCTGAGATATCACCATTTCAATGTATCATTCCAAAGAGGGGGGGAGTCTTGTGACACCTGAACTTCACCTTTTCTATAATTTTTTAATTTCTTGTTTTTTTTGTGATCACTGGGTAGTTTGATTAGTTCATGAGAATCTAGAGAGTGTTAGATTGAAAAAAAAATTGTGATTTTTCATCAATGTATCAATCCAAAGAGGGAGTTTTGTGACTACTGTACTTCACCTCTTCTATAATTTTTCAATTTCTTGTTTTTTTTGTGATCACTGGGTAGTTCGATTATGTTCATGTCATACTAAAGAATGTTAGATTGAAAAAAAATTGTTATTTTTCATCAATGTATCAATCCGAAGAGGGAAGTATTGTGACACCTGTACACTCCTCACAATGTTTTTTTTTTTTTTTTTCATGTTCTGGTTCCCACGAAAAGGGATATCCTGTAATGTTAAGAGAACATCGTGAGAACCAAGGGAAAGAAGGTGGGAGTTGGTGTTCTTCTTAAATTTCTGGAGGTTGTATGCCTCGGGGAACACCTCCCTAGGCAATGAGTTCCAAAGCCTTGCTGTTCGTTGGATGAACGAGTCTTTGGAAAGTGATGTTCTGCAGGTCTCCAAAGTGACCACGAAGGGGTGTGATGACTGAACTTGACGGGTTAGTCTCGAAGAGACTGCCAAAGCAGGAACGATTGTTGATATTTCAGAAGAGCATCGCCCATGAAAATATCTATAAAATAGAGACAAATCGCCAACTTTTCCACGGTGTTCCAGACAAGTGAGCGTGTTTGTAAGCGAGGCATCACCGACGAGACGAATTACCCTTTTTTGGAAAGAATCCAATAGCCTCAGGATATGTTTAGGTGCCGCGCTCCAAATATGGGAACAGTATTCCAGGACAGGTCGGATTTGTGCCTTATAGATCATACGCAGCTGAGTGGGGGTGAAATAGCTCTTGGCACGAAACAAAAAACCAAGTTTTTGGGATGCACTTTTGGCAATGGACCTCACGTGATTTTCCCAGGAAAGGTTATTGCTGATAGTAATACCAAGCATCGATATGGATGACTTCAGTGGTATGGTTACTCCTGACAAAGTTATGTTAGGCACAGTGAGATCGGCTTTTCTCGAAAAAAGACATGCTTGTGTTTTGTTTGCATTGAATTTTACCAAGTTATTAGATCCCCACTCGAGAATTGTTGCTAAGTCCATATTTATATTATTAACATTTCGTCCTCTTTCATTTCTGGTTTCACGGGCTGATATAGGGGCCCTGGAAGAGAAAGCGGTATGGAGGGTACTATCATCGGCAAAGCTATGTACTGGACATGAAGTTGCTTTCAACAGGTCGTTGATGTGAAGTAGAAATGGCGTTGGTGCGAGAATAGATCCTTGCGGAACACCAGCATTTATGAGTAGAGTGTCAGATGAAACTCCATCGACCACTACATGGGGAGACCTGTTTGAGAGAAAACTAGCAAGCAGAGAACACAGCTGAGGGGGCAAGCCATAAGACGGAAGCTTGGCGAGGAGTCCCTGGTGCCAAACTCGATCGAACGCCTTGGAGATATCTAATGCCACAGCTAAAGTTTCTCCATACGTTTCAATAGATAGCTGCCATATATGTGAGACATAAGCGAGCAGGTCACCAGTTGATCTCTGATGGCGGAAGCCATATTGCCTATCGTTGACAATTCCTGAGTCTTCCAGATATTTCATGAGCTCGATGTTGATGGCTTTGAAATAATAGATAGCAGTGCGATAGGTCTGTAGTTGCTAGGTAGGGCCTTTTTGCCTTCTTTAGGGACTGGCTGTACTCTTGCAATTTTCCAATTGGACGGAAATACCCCCAAATTGTAAGAGTGGTTGAACAATTCGCAAAGAACAGGTGTTAGTTCGGGGGCACATTTCTTGAGAACAATCGGCGGGATTTCGTCAGATCCACAGGCTTTGTTGGTGTTGAGACCCAGCAAAATCTTTCTGATAGTACGTTGGCGAAAGGTGATCTCGGGCATGTGACTGTCAATAGGTGTAATGTTCGGGGGTTGTTTTCCCGATGAATCCAGACTGGAATTTCCAGCAAATAGGTGCGCAAAGATATTGGCTTTTTCCTGGGCAGTCGTTGCTAGTGTTCCATCTTCTCTGGTTAGAGGAGGAAATGAGCTGGAAGTGAAGTTTCTTCCCACAGCTTTGGCGAAAGACCAAAATGAACGGGATCCGTTAAGACATTCAGCAAGTTTTGATCTTATTTTGGCATTGTGGGCATCTTTTGAGCATTCTATTGTCTCTTTGCATATGCCTCTAGTCTCGACATATGCTGCTCTGGTCTCAGGGCCCGGATTTTCTAGCCATCGATGGTATGCTGCCTGTTCGGAAGCCACAGCTCTAGAGCAGTTTCTGTTAAACCAGGTCTTATCGGATGATGTTCTTCTTTCGGTATTCGGTATGCAGGTTTGCATCCCCAACATGATGATTTCAGAAATTGTCTCAGCACATCGTGTTGGATCTACTGAAGAGAAACAAACTCTCTTCCATGTAAACGCTGAGAAAAACATACGAAGACCTTCCCAGTCGGCCGAATTGTAATGCCACATGAGACGGGGTGGTATTGTGCAGCTCGATGGTAAATGGAAAGAGCATGTTGTGGAGATGAGGGTGTGATCAGAGTTTCCAAGTGGGGCACAAACTTCTATTCTATACGGGTCAGGATTGGTGGTGAGGAAAAGATCTAGTGTATTGGCAGACTGGTTGTTGACATCAGGGATGCGGGTTGGTAGCTCGACCAGTTGTTCTAGACCATGAGTGATGGCGAAGGCCTCGGCTTGACGACCCGCATCATCTGTTTTGTTAGAGAATTTGAGCCAGGCAGCGTTATGTACATTAAAGTCTCCCATGATTATGGTTTCAGCTGTTGGATGGTTCTCCTGAATGTAGTCCAGTTTGAGTGATAAAAACTCAAAGAGGTCGTTATATGAAGGTTCATTAGGTGATAGGTAAAGGCAGCAGAGGAACTTAGTCAGTTTGGTATCAGATAGCTTGAACCCCATCACATCAAAGTCTTTCGGTTCCAAACTCTCTTCACGCTGGCATGAAAGGTTAGCCTTGGCGTAAAGGCAGACTCCACCTTTGAACCTGAATCAAGAATGAAGTCCGTAACCAGGACAAATCATATGGACCTTGTTGGTGGACGAGTTTACTTGTGTTTCTGTTAGAGCCAGAATATCCGATTTTTTCGTCTGTAGGTGACGGTAGACGTCATTGATGTTCTTGTTGAGTCCGCGGATGTTGCAAAAATTAATCTTTAATGTTGAGTCCCCTCGAGTACCTCTCGCCCAGAAATCCAAATGGAGAGGTATTTTGCTCCCGGAGTGTTTCACTCTAGGAGACTTCATCATTATTACTATTGGGATGCACCTGAAAATAAAGGAGGAATTGGGGAAAAGGAAAGAGGGAGACCGGAAAGTATCGACCGAACACTGAAACATGGAATGATCCATTTCACAGCACACAAAGTCGATATGGTGGTATTTCACCAGGCGATGAGTCCATCTTCCACCTACGGTTATCCTTTTAGTCGTTTCTTACGACAGGCAGGATTTACCATGGGGCTATTCTGAAGCCGACCCCATACAGCCTGTATTATTCCAAATAGGGAAGACTTGTAACACCTGACCTCCACCTCTTCTATAATGTCTTAGGTTTTTTTTTCTGATCACTGGGTAGTTTGATTATGTTTATGTCAGTCTAGAGAGTGTTAGATTGAAAAAAAATGTGATTTCTCAACATTGTATCAATCCGAAAGTGTTGTGACAGCTGAACTTTACACTCTTTACAATATATCATTCCAAAGAGGGGATACTTGTTACAACTGAACTTCACCTCTTCTATGATTTTTGGAACGAAGTTCCTTATCGCGCGTTGCGAAAGGGGGCCAGACGGAATAAATTGAGACCAAAAGTTGTAACGACACTTTCTGCCGTAGTTGTGAGCCGTGCGGCGTGTCTGTCTCTCTCTCTCATAGATAGCAAGCCAGTTATTTTTGTTTCGTCTTTCTATTTCGCATTGAACAGTGTGGTGTCGCGACGATTATTTTTGTTGAGTGTATACAGGTTTTTTGTACATAATAAATAATAAAAAATAATAACAATAATGAATCCTGACAGTGTTTCTGCACAAGTTCCGGATATTGCTGATGGAGTTAGGTAAGTAGAGATTTTATACAGACAATAATAAATGCTTATGTATTTTTAGCAAGTACGCATTATAACCTCTCTTTACTATTGTGCTAACCAAGTCATACGCGTTATATTCTCTCCATTATTGTGTGTTTAGCAAGTGTACGCGTCATAACTCTAATAAGTTTAAAAGCCAATTATATTTTAATTTAACAATATCAATGCGTATGTACTAAA